>JAVJIF010007425.1:0-160579 GCA_038442645.1 Agave tequilana | reverse complement strand
GACACGCTTAGTAATAATTTGTGGGTGCCATCATCACGTTTTTTTGGGGAAATATCCGCTCCCATCAATCAATAGGCCAAGTGGGATTGGAATTTGGAAACCCAAGGACACTGTGTCAAGAAAAGGGTGAAAAGAAACCTCTGGCCATTGTCTCGTCTCCACTCTCCCACACCCAAAACGTTTCCAGATATAAAAATAACAATGAAAAGATAAAGAAATAGATAACAGCCCAACCCAAAGACGCACAAAAAGAAAAAGCTTGGATTCTTTTTGCGCCCATTTCTCTTTCTCTAGGGTTTGGTGGGGGGAGAAGAGAGGATGGCGGAGCAAAAGAACCGGTGGACTTGGGAGGTGCCCGGATTCGAGCCCCGGAGGTCGTTCGAGCTCGACGATCAGCCGCCGAGCTCTCAACCTCAGCCTCACCCTGTCCTTCGGAGATACTCGGCCTCTCCCTCCTCCATCGACCTTCGCTCCGTTGACCACTCCAGGCAGCCATCTCTGCCCGTCAAGCTCCACAAGTTGAAGGAACAAGTCAAGGTTCGTCCGATCTCTTTTCTCTCTAACTTGTTTGTTTCTTGGTTTCTTACAGTGGCACTTGGAAAAATTTGATTTTTGAGAGTAATAGACTGTTGGGTAAACTGGAACGGCAAAAAAAAAAAAAATGTTGTTTTTAATTATTTTTTTAAAAAAGGGGAACATAAATTGTTTAGAGTTTTAGGAACGATGGATTGTACAAAGTGTTGTCCTTTTCAATGCCTCAATGATATCTTACTTTTGGAAAAGCGAAAAAAATTGCAATTCTGCACTAAGAAGTCAAAAAATGTCTCAAAGATTGCATCAGAAGAGTGTGAAAAGGGCAGGGTAGAACTGCATATTTACGGAAATCCCTGAAAGAAACATCTTCAACAAGAAGGCAAACATCTCAGCTTTGTAAATGAGGCAGTCCCAAGTGAGCCCTTGAGCTGCATTTTCAAATGAGTTCCTAATTCTGAAGGCCTACTTGAAATTGGTTTGGGTGGAGGAAAAGAAGTTCGGTTACTTTTGTAGCTTTTCAAAATCCATGTAGAGTAAGATGGGGGCTTTGGGACGGGTATCACATTGCCGAAAGTTTGGAAGAAAAGTCAGCATTAAGCCACTTGAGAACACGTCTTCTCATGCTTAAGGTAACATTATCTGCTGCACCATTATTATCATTTGAATGTTATGAGGTTGTCATGCCACAAAGTTGCATTGATGGAATTTCTCGGGGAAAATGCGCTAAGGAGGGATGCACTTCCAAAGATGACGGGGGTCTTCATTATCCTTGGCATCTGAGTCTTTTCCTGTCACAATGGTTTTAGTATGCAACAAACGTAAAGTAGAGAAAGCTCCGTAAAAGAATTGATTTTCTTTCTTTCAACCTTACGCCAACCTTTATAGTTGCTGCTTGAAGTCCCGACTAAACAACTATGAGCCCCCGAGGGCTTGCCAGTTGCCACTAAATCTCAAGGCAAGTTGTTGTTAAGCTCATCCATCCAAGGAGCAACCCTCTTAATTCTTAGACTAGGAAACAACCTTGGATGAAGATGTTAAATGATAAAATTTGCTATATGGGATCACCCATTCATCTTCAAGGCTTATATACGCCCCATCCATAGATGACTATCTATACTATTATATAACACCAACACCTTTTAGGGAGTTCACATTTGGTCTTAGGTCCAACGACCTCATGATGCTCATATATAAAGTTGTCGAACAGCTTTTAGCTGTTATGTTCGTACCCTGTTGTTACTTTATCACAGTTATAAGATAGATATTGCAAAAGTTGAAATTTTCATCTCTTTCCATACGTGGGTTGGGAATAAGACGATGACAATGATACATATATCCTGGTTTTAAGTGTTTTGTTAACAATGATTTTACATCTCTTTCATAAATTATGTATAAAATTAAAATGTATCACTTTTATCAATCTCTTCATAAGGATTTTCATGTTCACTTTTGGACGAGTCTTAAAATTGTACATGTTCGTGTATGGGTGGGTATTGCAGGTAAAAAAATGAGCATAAGACGACACAATTGGAAAATTTTCTACTACAACGTCTAAAAAGCCAAACCTCCTTCCTTTTTTCTCCCGCCGGGCCCCATCATGTTGATCTTCTTTCCCTATGATGACTACACGCTAAAATTATCTACATATCACAAGCTTTAACCTTCCATCAAGTGGACACAATATTAATGGTTTTTCAAGAACATAACATTTTCTACCCTTAGGTGGGAGGTTGAACCTTATGATATGCACATGATATTTGGTGTACTATCATCATATGACATGAAGATTAACATAGACTGGCCCAATCTAAAAAAGTAGTGGGGTAGAGTTGACTTGTCATAGTAGGAAAATATTCTACTTTGGCATCTTATGTCCATAATTTCCCCCTCGCTCTTTACACACGCACATGTACATATAGTTCCCTAGGAACAAACTTAAAGTTTGTTTCCACCTAGCAAACTACACGATGGGCTACCCCATTGAGCGTTCCATACAATTTACCTTGCTCTCTCGTCATGGAATGCATGTGATTTGAAAGCTTTTTAGCTATTCATCAAGTGGCACTTTTCGTCCTATACTAAACAACTGCTCGTTTTGCAATCGTTAGATGAACGAGTTGAAATCTTTGGAACCCATAATTTTTTTTCTAGATACGTTTATTGACATAGATCAAAATGAATGACGTGAATTTTCATGACATATATATCAAAATGAGTGATATTAATCCTCATTAAGGTAACCTATCGTGTAGTTTGATAGGGGAGAAGAAATTTTATGTTTATTACTTGGAACAATAAACTACCTTATACATATATGTATATATGTAAAGGTTATAACACATGGTATAAGAGTAAACCTACCCAGAAAAACACATGGCAGGCCACCAGTATTGGTTGTCCAAACCATGGTTTGAAATATCGTCTAATACTCAATACGTACGACCAGTATCAATATTAGTCACTGAGAAAATACCATATTGCTGATATGATCAGGACAAAATGACACATAAAGTTTGATAATGTTGATTTTGATACCTAAAACTTATGACCATTACTGATATTGAGATTTCAATTTTGATCCAAATTGTCCACTATGATCTACACACTCTAAAACCTGTGGATAGAAAACCACTTGCATAGAAATTTCTTTAAGAATCATGCAAGTCAAAATAATTGGATTTAGGACCATTAAAAGTCATTCTTTTACACCATAATATGCATTGTCTAGAAAGTTCTAAGCTACGTGATATTCAATCCTCTTTGGTTTTATGGTGTGCAGATCACAATGAACATGTTGGATCATCAATACTGACGGTCCACTCTTTTCATAGGTAGTTGTGAAGCCGTTAGATTATTTAAATTATATTAACACCATTCTTTACTTTCTAAAGTTTAAAAGGAATTCAATCACTAAAGTACATTAATTAGTATGTTCATAATTGTAATGGGTATGGGATACTGTGATTTGTAAACTTTTGATTGAAACCGAAGAACGTGTTTCTTTATGTAGACTAAACCGATGGTAGAAAGATTGCATAAATATATAAAGAAGATTATTACTTTCATTTCTTTCACATATCAACACCATTAATTATTTCAGTTTTAGAAGGAAATTCAATCTCAAGTAAAGGTACACTAATCCATTTACTCAAATATTTTTTGTTTTCGAATTTTTATTAATATAATGTTTTATTAACAACTTTTTTATTAGAGTTGACTGTTCCAAAAAATCATATTTTGTGTCGGATTTGTTTTCTGAAATTATTGGTATCAATTTTTTGTGATTAGTCATGACTTGGTATATTCTTGGTTGTATTATATCGCAATCAATTTTATATAGTTAATTGCTCCAAAAAAAATCATATTTTGAGTAGGATTAGTTTTATAAAATTTTTGATACCGATGTTATTTGTTATTAGTCACGATTTTTCATTTTTTGAAATATAGGCTGTGGCGTGGTATATGCCAAGTTGTAACATGCTACACAAAGACTTTGCTACAATAAATATATACTGTCCTATTGAAAAGAAAATTTCAATTCGATTCCTAACGCATTCACTTGGTGTACGTGTCTTTAACTATTGTATACACATGCACACGTGCAGAAGCCTCAAGTCAAGTAAACAATAAGAAGGCTTACAAATGGAAATGTACAATGGAAGAATAGATTAGAGGACTTTTTATGGGTAGTGCCAGAAGAGCTTGATGAGGAAAATGGTCTCAACAAAAGAAAAAAAGAGCTTGAGGAGGAATATCACTCATTATTCATTGGAGAAAATACTTGGCGCAACATGCTAGATACAATTCAATTGGAAGCTGGAAATATCACCTTGGAGACTACTATAATGCAATATGATATGTACACTTTGTTCACAATCTTATCAACATTTGTGATAAATTAGACACTAGGAATTTGCCCAACTAGATTGTGAACCTCTTCTTGGTCACATGGATGCTGATATAAATAAAAAAACATGTGCTAGTTTGTCTATATACAGAAAAAGATGGAGAATGCAAGTAGTTTAATGAATAGTGCAGGCATCAATCTTACTGTGCTCTGTTGCTTTAAAATTCAGTTAGATATTCATAAGTTAAGTTCTTTCACATAATCTTTAGATATGACACTGTAGATGCTTAGATTTTGAAGAAGACCTTGAAGTCAGATAACCTTACACACAGATTTTTTAGTGAGATAACCTCATAGGAGTCGTGAATATGACAAATTCCTGCCTCTGTTAGTATAAATCACACTATCTTCTTTCTTAATTTTTTAAAGAATTCATTACGAGTCTCTCAAAATAAAAAAGAAGATATACTTATCAAATGTAGATGTACATGCAATAACTTCTCAACATTAACAAGCCAAAGGCCAAATTGTATACAAGGGGAAAAAATGTGACTGTACCATGCAGACAATGAAATATAGGATGGAATTGTATGTATTTAGAAGCAATTGTAAATCTAATCATCACATGAACATCACAGGTAAATGTTAGGTGAGAAATTGTCTGATATAGGGGACCTAGGACCTCCTACAAGTTATTGGTGTCTGATATACAATCATGCAAGGGCTCACTATAATAAGCTTTCACAGGTAAATGTTAGGTTGAGAAATTGTCTGATATAGGGGACTAGGACCTCCTACAAGTTGTTGGTGTCTGGTCTATAACCATGCAAGGGCTCACTATAATAAGCTTTCAGAGGAAAAGCCCCATCAACATGGTTGTAGTACATGTCTTAATGAGGGAAGATAGGAAATAAAAACTTTACAATTGAAACATTCATCATAAACTTTTTCTCATCAGCATGAAGTCCAGTCAAATAGCAAGGTTTGAAATATTGCCCGATGCTGATATTTCAGCCTAATATCGATACTGCCGATGATTTGATCTTAGCGAATACTTGGTTTAGGAAGAGAGTCTCACTTGATCACTTTTAGAAGTGGATCACGTGCGAGCCAAATAGATTTCTTTTTAACTAGGAAAGTAGATAGAGGTTGTTGTATGGATTGTAAGGTAGTACCGGGTGAGAGTGTAGTAACCCAACATAGACTCTTAATTTTAGATATTCGGATTAGAAGGAGATTTAGAAAGATTAAACGTAAGTTAGATCCTAAGATTAAGTGGCGGCGGCTAAAAGAAGGTAACCAATGAGTTTTTGTAGATCGAGTAGTACATGAAGCAGATTGGAAAACCCAAGATGATCCCAATACAATATGGATCAAAATTACTAGCTGCATTAAAAGAGTAGCTAAAGATGTAGTTGGTGAGTCACGGGGTGATGCTCCACCATTTAAGGATACATCATAGTGGAATGAAAAGGTAAAAGCTGCCATTAAGATCAAACAAAACTCTTACAGAGATTTGAAGAAAAAATGTGATGGAGTGAGTTTTGAGAGGTATAAGTTAGCCAAGAAGAAGCTAAGAAAGCTGTTCAGAATGCAAGAGTTAAAGTGTACAAAGAAGTGTATGAGAAGTTGGACACCAAAGAGGTTGAAAAGGATATATATAAAATTGCTCGAATAAGAGAGAGAAAGACTAGAGACTTATGTACTGTGAGGTGTGTCAAAGATAAGGATCAGAAGGTTTTAGTTCGAGATTAAAAAATTAAAGAAAGATGGAGAGAGTATTTTGCAAATTGTTCAATGGTAGTTATACTCACGATTTGGATGACCTTATCATTCAGTGTCAAGATATGAACCGTAATTATATGCGCAGAATTAGCGAATATGAAGTTAAAGAGGCCTTGAAGAGGATGGAGTCAAGAAAAGCTGTTGGCCCGGATGGAATTCTTATTGAGGTATGAAGATGCTTAGGAGAGGTGGGCGTGAGATGGCTGACAAACCTCTTTAATAAGATCTAGCTAACTAAAAAAGATGTCAAATGAGTGGAGGAAGAGTACCCTAGTACCTCTCTATAAGAACAATGGTGATATTCAGAGTTGTTCAAACTATCGTGGAATAAAACTCATGTGTCACACCATGAAGCTTTGGGAAAGGGTAATTGAACACAGATTAAGGCAGAATGTTAAAAATCAGAGTACCAGTTTGGGTTTATGCGGGGTGATCGACGACAGCGGTTTTTCATTTGCTCGTCAACTTATAGAGCGATTTCGAGAGAGGAAGAGAAATCTGCATATGGTCTTTATTGATTTAGAAAAAATTATGATAAGGTGCTAAAAGAGGTATTATGGTGGGCATTGATGAAAAAGGGAGTCCCCATCAAATATATTGACATAATCAGGGACATGTACGATGAAGTAGTGGCAAATGTTAGAACTTGTAGAGGCATAACAAGTGATTTTTTTATTACAATTGGATTGCATCAATGATCTGCATTGAGTCCATTCTTATTTGCCATAGTGATGGATGGGCATACTAGAGCTATTCAGGATGAGATACCGTGGTGTATGCTATTTGCTGATGATATTGTCCTAGTCGATGAAACTAGAGCTGGGTAAATGTAAAATTAGAGTTATGGAGGCAAACTCTAGAATCTCGAGGTTTTAGATTAAGTAGGACCAAAACAGAGTATATGGAGTGTAAATTCAGTAAACAGAGAATCCGAGATTATAATATTGTGACACTAGATGGTCAAGAAATACTGATGAACAGTCATTTTAAGTACTTGGTTCTATTATTCTAAAAGGATGAGGAGATCAATAGTGATGTCAACCATAGGATCCAAGCCGGCTGGTTCAAATGGAGGAGCACAACAAGAGTTTTAAGTGATCGTAATATTTCGTTATGGCTGAAGGGAAAGTTTTATCGGACTGGTATTAGACCAGCTTTGTTATATGGCACAGAATGTTGGGCTATAAAGAGATATCATGCTCAGAAGATAAGTGTAGCAGAGATGCACATGCTTCGTTGATGTGTGGTAACATCAGGAGAGATAAAGTGAGAAACAGGATATTCGTATTAAGATAAGCGTAGCTTTATAGAAGAGAAGATGAGAGAAAACCGCCTATGATGGTTTGGTCATGTGCGACGTAGATTTACAGATGCGTCAGTCCGGCGAGTAGAGCGTATCAAATTAGGGCAAGTTTAAAGAGCGCAGGGGAGACCGAAGAAAACATGGATGGAGGTAATACGACAAGATATAGAGGCTAAAGGTTTTAGTGAAGGCATATTGCTCGATAGGAATGAGTGGAGAAAGCTGATCCATGTGCCCGATCCGGCGTAATTCTCTTTTGGTTCATGTAGCCTACCCCAAATACTTGGGACAAATGGCTTAGTTGTTGATCGGTACTGCCGATATGATCAGATATAACCAAAGCCGGCGAAACGATACCCAATGTCGCTGATATGAAATGAAATGTTTGATCAACAATTGATATTGCCAATTCCGATACCAAAATCCTACGGCCGATATTGATACCGAGATTTAAACCATGCTCTATAGGGAACTGACTCCACATTGTGAAGGCATTGCAAAATAGCTTGATTGAAGTTTAACAGTTTGTAAAACTGAAGGCAAACCTTTGAATTGGTGCCAAATGCCCATCTGAGGAAATTATGCACAGTTTGGAAAAACTTATATTGTTTGTTATCATCCAAAACTTCTCTAGCTTGAAGTTGAGAAGAAGGGTGTTGATGATAACACTTTATAGAGAATCGTGCACATGGGAGGCATGATATAAATAATTTTATGAATGCTGTAAATAATTTCCTTTTTCGTTGATTTCATTTAAGTGGAGCTGTAAAATTTCACATGGATGGTTGATCCTGTTGTTTAGATGGATAATCCCTTGCAGTAATCTCATATCCTCCCCTTGCTTTTCCTACCATGCTATATAGTTATAAGCTGTTGTACATCTTTTTAACTCACACGTACCCTTGCGTCTGCTATCACCTACATCACCTTCTCAGCCTTTGTGATCTTTCTGGCCTTTCACAGTGAATCCGCCAACAGAATGTACTTGTACAGTAAAAATTCCGTTAGCATAAATGGAATTTCTCCCTATTTTGGTATTAACTACTCCTCCTCCCTCCTCTCTTTAGTCTTTCCCCTACAGCCTACTAAACTCTGTATTATTTATAAGCTTCTTGACATACCCCAACCTCACTTGTGCTCATGCTTCCACTATCTTTGATGTCAGCTTTGCAGCCTTTGTGATTTTTCAAGCCTTAAACTCTCTTCTGTTCATTCTTTAGCCTTCACCTTTACTTCTTCCTACAAATGATGGTCCATTTCATGTTCTTCAATACCTCTCCTTGAACTCAAGTTTGACTATTTGTTACAGGCCTTCTTGACCTTTTATAAACCCTATCTTTGGAAAATGCATAGAGAAGGGAATTATATGTTGAAATCCAACAAGAAGCCCATTTGTCTCTTGAAGAAAGGAATTTGGTATCTCAAAGGTGTTGAAAGAAAACATACGAGAATAGGTGCTGATAAGAATGTGAAGGTACTGCATTGAACTGTGGTGCTGTGCTCTCATTATCTAGCTTCAGTTAGGATCTTCAGGGCTGAGACTAAAGGTCAATGAGCAGGAAGATGAAGTTGAAAATCTTGGCTTTTGAGGATTGCGATTGGTTGAGCGTCCTGTAGGCCTCAGCAAGCTTCACACTTGAGATGAAGATTGAAAGAAGTGATTTTGCGAGGGGAACTGATGGATGTGAGGTCAACCATTGAAGTTGATATTGGCTCTTATGTTTCACACCTAATGCTGCATTTTTCATATCCTTGTCAGTTCTGCTGCTTGTTGGAATGAAAGACCTCTTCTCCATTTCCAAATGCTTTGTCCCACTTACTATAGATAAATAAACAGCTCAAATTGTCTAGAGTCCTACATCTTCAAGAGCAGCAGATGCCGTCAACTGAACCATTATCAGTGTGGCTAAGTATCTTATGGGAGAGGAGAACTCGCAAGTCTCGAAGAGTAAGAAAGAGGATCCATGTACATCCTTAACTGTCGAGGTTGCATGCACTTCTAAAAAGCTGTGGTTCCACCTTTATCTATGACAATAAATGTTCTTAACATGGAGATATTGGGACAGACCTCACGTGATCCAAAGAATAAACTATACTTAAGCAAGAACTAATTTCTTAGCTTGCACTTGAGCAATAAACTGTGAATTTGCTCAAAGGTCAGAACCATGTATACGTGTCAACCTAATTCAATAGGAAGCAGTCCAAGTGAAGAGAACCATAAACTTCAGAAGAGATTGCATTAGGATTCTTCATCAATGACTCTGAGGAAAACAATCATGTTCTTGAGCATATGCACAACAAGTTGCAGTAGGAATTTATAATGGAAAAGGATAATTGTACATGTTAGAGAAAAAATAGATAGAACTAGAGGAAAGATTGGCAATATTCTTGTTATAGTGAAGCTAAAGGGAGACTCTGGGACATGGCTATATTTGGTTGACGATTGTAGGAGCTACGTTGACGGGGACTCATCTCAGGCTTGAGTACTACCCTGCGAATGGATGTATATATCCACTCATCTGTTAGTGTCAACTATGCATGTGTGCTGTAAAGACGGATTGTTTTATAAATGTATTATGTTTGAATTCTCCAAAACATTTTACAGTGCGTTCATAGATGGAGCATGATTAAGAAGCAAATATGTTGCTGTTACCGAATAAATGCAACGTAACATTTTCAGCATAACGACATTGAAGTTGCATTAAAAGTTATCCAAATTTCGAATATGCTTAATACCATCCTTCTGTCAATTGGCCTACACACAATGTGATAAATTATATGGTAGGAGTATATGGATAATAAGTTGTTGGTAGAATTTCTAATAGAAAAGGATAAGTTTATACATTAGAGAAGAAATTAGATAGAACTAGAGGAAAGATTGGCAATGTTCTTTTATAGTGAAGCTAAAGGGAGACTCCGGGACATGATTATATCTGGTTGACCATTCTAGGAGCTAAAATGACTTGGATTCCATCTTTGGCTTGAGTGCTACCCTGTGAACGGATGGATCCATCCATTGACTGTTCGTGTCAACTATGCATGTCTGCTGTAAAGATTGATGATTTTATGAATGTACGGTGTTTGAATTCTTATAAACATTTCACAGTGTGATCATAAATCGAGCATGATTGAGTAGTGAAATATGTTTTCTGTTGCCGCCGAATAAATGAAAGGTAAATTTGCAACATATCGACATTGAAGTTGCATTAAAAAAATGCCCAAATGTGGAATACTCTAAATGTGATCCTTCGTTGGTTGGCCTTTTTGCAATGTAACAAATTATGTGGATGCCATGGGGGTGAGCTAGAGGTTCCCATTCATCTTCCCACTAAAACAAGGTTGCTTGAAATAAAATTTAAAGCTTAACTTTGTGCCGTAATTCATTTGCATTTGTTACACACGCACAATCATTTGCTGCCTCTGATATCATCTAACATTCTTTCTAAATTTTTTCTATTTTTGTTGCAATCTCTCATCAATATTGCCATCATAGCGTGCTAGAGAAGATTTCTTGGAGCTGAGGCAGGAAGCCATTGACCTTAGAGAGTATTCAAATGCTAAACTTGAGCGAGTTACTCGCTATCTGGGTGTTCTCGCAGACAAAGCTCGAAAATTGGGTAATATGTTCTAAACCATAGTTTTCTTACAGATGAGCACTGCTTTGGCACTTGTATATGAGTTATGCTTAACATGTGCATAAATATCAGCAATAATGATAACGACTTCACAGTTGTAACAACGTGAACACTGGCCAACTTGTAAATGTCACTAACCAAGCTACATTTGATCTCTGAACTTAAATACTGTACATATATTGCAAATGTAAGGCACTAAATTGAAAGCAAACAAACAAGTGCAATAGTTTTCTCTTTTGCCACATTAAATGCTGAGGGTTGTGATTCTAGTCATTTTTTTTAATAATCTTGCCCATGCCTGCAAAATTTTGCTACTCATAGGACTTCCTTAAAGACTAGTGGGAGATAGTTGTATAATGTAATTAGGAGATCTATCCTGATTCTTTTATGATACTAAAGTATCTAAAGCAAACAGAAAGATGGCAACATGAAGTTAATCCTATATTTAAGGAGGACAACTGCCATTTAAACAGACACCTGTTAAATATTTACAATCAGCTCAGGATGGAATTTCTATACAGAGTACAAATTGTACTGCCTGGACTAGTTTAAGTTTGAGTTTGTATGTGGGGGGTACAGCTGCATAAAGCTGACCCTCCTACAGTGGCAAAATGAGGCATTAAGCGCGCTTCATTTGTGCCTCATATGTTGAAGTGTAAGCATGGTGTATGTTAAGCACTTCATATATGTGCATCAGAGCATTTCCCCTCAAAAATGCCAAAGGCACGCCGCCCCCCCCCCCCCCCCCCCCCCCCCCCTCTTTTTAAACACTGAGCTTCTTTAGGTTTTGGGGAGTCCGGTCATTGAGGATCTGCCACGCACACGCACGTGCCCAAACACGTAGGTCAAATCGAGTCAGGTTGGGGTTGATTGAGTCCGGTCCAGATGGAGATGGGCATTCAAATTTCTGGATGCGCTGGATATATATTGGATATGCATGTCTAAGATTCACAAGTATGTGCAGCATGAATGTTCTGGGGAGTGAAGGGGAAATGGAGATAATGTATTTTTATGTATTTTTTGCATGTTCTGACTTCTGAGATTCACAAAGCCGTTCTCAGATATATGAGTTCTTACCTTTTTTTCCAGTTATTTTCATATTCCCATGTTTTAATATATGTTTAGTTTTAAAATATTTTATTTGGCCAGGTTGTAGGTCTTTGAGTTTCCTTCCTCTTCTAATTAAACTCTCGCTGCTTATTCAGACTTATATTGTGTGTGACATGCGTGCGTGGGCTGGCATTTTCTTTTTTTTGGTTTTGTTTTTGTTTTGGTTGTTTTTTTTTTTTTTTTTTTTTTTTTGGGGGGGGGGGGGGGGTTGTTGTTGCAGGTTGTTTTTTTGTTATTTTTTTCTTTTCCATTTTTCTCTTTCCAGTAGTATATCCTGATTTTTTTTCATGTCCATGAAGAGGGTTCAGGAAAAAAATGTTCTCTAAAAAAATGAAAAGCTGATATTCGAACTCATACTAGAATCGCTGTAACCTTCAAAATCAAAATTCTGGGAGTGGGATGGAGTGCGAAACCATGTTCTCAAACCTTGACTCGGGTCCAGACTTATATTAGTTGTTTGGGTCCTGTAACATCATTTATGGCTGGTTGTCTCATATCATATTTATGTATAATAGAAGGGGAGCATTAATTTCGTGTTGTTACTAGGAGCCCATTGCTTCAAATAACAGTGTCCAGTCAAACTTTAGCTTCATTTTGAACATACGTTTGGTCTTTTTCCTTTCTCCTTTATCAAAGCTGTATTCTTGCACAAATGTATAATTCTGCTGCCTCATAAAATTTGTCTGTGTTATCTTGTCATTTATTCGTTGCAATATGACTTGATCTTGACTATCTAGCATTCGCTGTAGTTCCTTGATGTATCCATTGTATCCAAGTTCTGACAATACGTATTGACACTTTTCAGATATAAGTAGTATTTTCTGCCTTTCCTCAGAATTCAGTTATCAAATGTTGTGTTGTAAAACTTCTTTATTTACATAATGCATTTATTACTCCTTTTTCTAGATCAAGCTGCACTTGAAACTGAGGCCCGGGTCTCTCCCTTGGTTAATGAGAAGAAGAGACTGTTCAACGATTTGTTGACTGCCAAGGGTATAAACGTTTAATAAATCTTTCTTTGCAGATTTGCTGTTCCTCTTCTACTTAAGTTTCAAATTCTTTCAATTTAGTCTGTTTCTTTGAGGTTTTTCTTTTTCTGGCCTTGGCTTTCCTTAAAATATATGAACTTTTTATCTCAGGAAATGTAAAGGTATTCTGTCGGACACGGCCACTCTTTGAAGATGAAGGTCCATCTGTAGTAGAATTTCCAGATGACTTTACAATTCGTGTAAACACTGGTGATGATTCTCTTACTAATGCAAAGAAGGATTATGAGTTTGATAGGGTGTATGGACCCCATGTTGGACAAGGTAAGAATAAAATGCCATGAAAAGGAATTCAATGTGCTGTATGATATTGATTTTATGAGGTAAATTAGCAGATTTGCTAACTGTCATTTTAACACCTTCAGGTGATTTTTTCCATGATGTTCAACCATTCATACAATCCGCCATGGATGGATATAATGTGTCTTTATTTGCATATGGTCAAAGTCATTCTGGGAAAACACACACAATGGTATCTCTCTCTCTCTCTCTCTCTCTCTCTCTCTCTCTCTCTCTCTCTCTCTGTGTGTGTGTGTGTGTGTGTGTGGGTGTGTGTGTGTGTGTGTGTGTGATCTCCCTTCCGCACCCTCCCAAACACACAAACACTTACTGTGTTTTTATCCTTCCTCTGGCTTAATCTTTGCAAATAAACCTAGAGGTTTAAACACGTTACCTGCAAATTACCAAAAAAAAGGTTTAGTGTTGCCTGAATCTGACCTTACCCGACTCGATTTCCACCCTACGTCCATTGACTCAGACCATACATGATAGAATGCAAATGTAATTCCCTACTAAAAGTTTAGCATCTTCACTGTATTTTAGACTCTTTCTTTATGTAGGAGATTTTAGATGTCTTTTCTTTGGTAGTTATTAGAATCCGGGGTGTAAACAGCCGAGTTTGAGAGACCAGGTGCTGTTTGAGTTTGGTTTGTTTAATTATTGAGCGATCCAAAGTTGAGCTAATTTGAGTCCAAAATGAATTGTCCGCGAGCAGCTCGTCTATTTTTGTTCTGTGGACTGAGCTTTTGATATTAGTACTGACATTTCTAATTGACGTATCATATCATTAATTGATTCTAATTGACAAACTCTCGATAAATGTACATGTTTATATATGCCTATATCAGCTATAAGGCTTATGTTTAATATATTTACATAATTTAAAAATATGTAAACATATATGCATGCATGTGTGTGTTGAGTTTATTTGAACTCCACATGAACAAGCAGGTCTAACTCGAGTTTGACATGTTCATAAATTTGTAATTTGAGTGAACCAAAGTCAAGCTTAATACCAAGCTGAACATTATTATTGTTTGTGAGCAGCTCATTTGTTTGACAGCCATAGTTAGAATATAAAATACACCCCTCAACTCATTACAACTTTGGAGTTGAGATGTAGTGGCAACAACTTGGGATATTGTCATCGTATCCAGGTTCAAATCCATCCAGGCACCTCATTTTTAGATTTAAAAGAAAAAGCCACTATGCAAAAAACCAGGATTTTGGTCCAACAAAAAGGGCGCTCAACCTGCAATGGAGTATTAGAGTATAAAAATATATTCCACAACCCTCTACGGTATTGGAGTTTGGTCTTGCGAGGACTTTTAAGAGTTGAACAAGCATAAACTGCTTTACAAGTAAGGTATGTTTTACGTCCAAGCAGCCTAGGTTTTATATAGAGTGTTTGCTTTCCTAAAGAATCTGGTTCTGACTCATAGTTTTGATATCAAGTTGTAAAATTTTGCAAATCTTCCCTGAAGCATCCTCAATATGAAGTGTGCTCCATAGCTGACCTATTTTGAGAGGAGAAAAGGCTTACATTGTGATGATGACTAGTCATGTTGATTGAGCATCTTAAAAGTTAATAATATTTTCTCTTTTTATCAAGTTCTCTTCTTTTAATTACCTTTGGAATAACATTTGATAGAGTATTGATTCCTTCATCCCTTTCGTGTAGGGAGAATAATGTTCTATAAGAAGAAAAAAGTACAGCGACATGTTGAATCATTTAGTCATATTGAGCTATATGGGGATTCATCTTCATTTGTCACTCTTCGGCTCAGACCATGATGAGAGTTGAAAGCAAAGGCAAATAACAATACACTATGAAAATTTTAGCATCATCATCGTCTTTTAGACTCTTTCTTTGTTTAGGAGATTTTAGAGGTCTTCTCAATGGTTGTTGATAATCAGTGTTAGAGTTAGGGTTATTGATGAATTGGGGAAGAACTAGATGGATGGATTATCTCCCATCTCATCTCCTTTTTATTATTATAATATATATGGACTTTTATACAAAAAAGGACAAATACTCCCCCTCAAGCTGGAGCATATACATCGTACATGCTCAGCTTGTTACAAATGAACTACATTTGAGATCTCTTAAGTGGCTTAGTCAACAAATCCGCAAGCTGATTGACAGAAGACACATACTTTGGCTCTATAATACCATCATCATTTCTCCGTACCACATGACATATTATTTCAATATGCTTTGTCCTCTCATGAATCACATGATTTTGTACAAAGAAATTAACCGACCTATTATCACAATATTAGGTCATCAGTCTTGGGTGCAAAACCCATCTCGGTCATAATCTTGTATCTACACAAGCTTACATGCAAGATCAGTTATAGCCCTATATTTTGACTCTGCACTTGATCCAGAGAGAACGCCCTACTTATTCTTTCACGACACAAGATTCCCTCCAATAAAGACATAATATCCTGTAGTAGACTTCTTGTCAATTGGACAATCTGCCGAATCTACATCTGAGAAGCCAGCTATGCGGTTATGACCGCAATCTGAAAACAAAAGTTCTCTTCCTGGATCACTCTTTAGATACCGTAATATCCTGACCATAATATCTCAATAACTCGTTCATGAGGCTGACATGAACTGGCTCACAATACTAACCGAATGTGCAATATCTGGTCCAATCATTTTCAAATAGTTTAGCTTCCTAACTAGTCTCCTATACCTTGGTCTTCCAAGAGCTCTCCCTAATCAGGCAATAGCTTTAAGTTTGAATCCATTGGTGTATCAGCAACTTTACTATCAAGCGCATACCTACTTCTGACAACATATCCAACACATACTTTTGCTGAGAAAGTGAGACCCCTTAGATGTAGCTAACCTTAATTCCCAGAAAATATTGTAGTGACCCCATGTCTTTGGTCTAGAATGTTTACCGTAAATGTGACTTTAAGTCACTAAGCCCCTGAACATTATCTCCTGTAATTATAATATCATTCACGTAGACCACTAAGAATACGTTTTTCCTGATGGATGCGAAAGAAAATCGAGTGATCCTTCTCAGAACGACCAAGATTAAACTCCTGAATAACGGAACCAAATCTTCTAAACCAAGCTCGAGGGGATTGTTTCAAGCCATAAAGTGACTTTTGCAGAGGAGAGACTTTGCCATACTCCTCCTGAGCAACAAACTAAGTTGATTGTTTCATATAAACTTTTTCATCAAGAATGTCATGGAGGAATGCGTTCTTAATATCTAATTGTGTGGAGTCTAGTGATATGTAGCAACAAGTAAAATAAGCAGTCGGACTGAAGCCATCTTCACTGCTGGAGAGAATGTCCTGATAATCTAAACCATATGTCTGGGAGTATGTTTTCGCCACCAAATGAGCCTTAAGACGAGCTAAAGTTTCATCATGATTCAGTTTGACAATATATCCACCGACATCCAACTGCCTTCTTCCCAGCTGGAAGTGGAACTAGTTCCTATGTCTTATTTTGCTCTAAGGCATGCATCTCATCTTTCATCGCTGCCCGCCAACCTAGATTTGACATGGCATCTGAAACAGATTTGAGAATATGATGAGAATCAACAGAGAAAAAAAGCATGATATTATGTGGAAAGACACGCATAAGACAAGAAGTTATGCGGTGAATGTTGAGTGCAACTCCCTTTTCTTTTTCGTTGACCAATAGGAATATCAAGATCAGATTGAAAATCAATATCAAGTCAGTGATCAGCGATGCAAGGACAACTGACATATCGGTAGTGGATTGGGCACGTCTAGTGACGCAGAGCGAGGAAGCAAACAACGCCGGCTAGATCTTGTTCTAGCGCACACGAACCCTGAAATGATCTTCAGCTCCTACATTATCTAGTATACACCTGTCCATATCTCCGAGGCATAGGATTCACATTGACATATGAAGATGATGAGTTTTCTAAAAAGAACATGAAATCGTCTTCTGGTTCTAACGATGTACTTTTGGAGGCCTTTTTAACAAAGTATGGTATGGACTTAAAAAATGTAGCGTCTGCAGAGATCACAAACTTATGCAAAGTAGGACGGTAGCATCTATATTCTTTTTGACCTCTAGAATACCCAAAAAGACATTTGAAAGCTTTAGGATTTAGTTTAATGCGATCGGTACTATAATCATGAATAAAACATACACAACCGAAAATTCTAGAAGGTAAAGAAAACATGTCATGTCTGAAATAAAGAACAGAATATGATATCTGACCATCAAGAACTGTAGAAGGTGTGCGGGTAATCAGATAGCAAGCTGTAACAACTGCATCCTCCAGAAGTGTTTGAGAATATTCATGTTAATTAACAAAGTTCGTATCACCTTAAGCAAGTGACGATTCTTACGTTCAACCACCCCGTTCTGTTGTAAGGACTGGAGGTTTAGTGACTAATTTCAGTATCAGACATGCACTGCATAAAATATAAACTAAGAAATTCTTTCACATTATCGGTCCGCATAGTATGAACAGACATATTAAAATGATTCTTGATTTCATTACAGTAAGTTTGAAAAATGAAGAGAGTCTTTGCACGATTTTTCATTAAATATAACCATGTCACACGAGAAAGTCGCCCACAAACATAATGAAATATTTAAAACAAGTGTTGAACTAATAGGACAAGGTCTCCAAATATCAGAATGAACAAGTTTAACATCTATCATTTTATTGACTTTCAATGGATAAGGCACACGAAGATGTTTACCTATTTGACATGACTCACATTCAAGAGACGACACTTGACTTAACTGAGGAATTAATTTTTTTAAAAACTTGCAAGGTAGGATGACCAAACCGACGATGTAAATCTCGCAAAAAAGTGGAGCTAACACATGCAACCAACTAGCACCAGTCTCCAGGTGATACATACCTCGTCTTGTGCCAATTGTCCTCTGCGTCCCAATCTCCTGAAATACACAATTATCAAGAAAGAACGTCATCGAACAATTCAAAGATCATATAACTTTACTGATAGATAATATATTAAACGGAAACTTGGGTATGTAAAAGATATATGACAAAGGTAACGAAGCAGTAATCTTAGTCGTACTTGCACTCTCAATACGAGACATAGTACTATTTGCTAAAGTTAGTGTAGGAAGTGAAAGGTGAAAACAAGTCATGCAGAATATCTTTGTTTTCCGTTATGTGATCAGATACACCAGTGTCAATGATTCAAGTATTTGGAGCTCTAGAAGTGAAACACATAGGAGGGCTACGTGAACATGCCAAAGTAGCAATGGATGAAGACGATGTGATCTGTGTAGCCTGAAACTGCGAGAACATTTGGTAGTTTTCAAACTCTTCATTTGACATGAGTACACTTCTGAAACTTGAGGGAACTTGTCCCTCAGTTGCATAAGTCACATGAGCAAACTGACCAACTTGGGAGGTCTTGTTGTACAATTTAGAGCACATGTTTCTTGTGTGTCCAACCTCCCCGCAGTTATATCAGATCCTCATATCTTGTTACTAATTCTTTGTTCCACTCATGATTCAAAGTTGCGGTCTCGCCGTCGACTCGACGGGCACTAAGACGGATCAGTCTCGGGCAATATGCGCAAAGCGCTACATAGAAAACGCAAAAAATTCTAAAAAATCACGATAAATCTTAAAAAACTATAGATATCAATATTCATGTATCACTGTTTAAAACATATCACCTAGCACACTAACATAAAGTGAAAGTATAAATACAAGCGTCATCAGTAGAAACATTAAAATACATGCATAATATAGTAAATTGCACAAAATTCATTTATAAATACTGCTAATGTAGTCATTTTCACATTGAATTGCGATGAGGTACAAAATAATTACCATCATCCTCGCGATAAGTATAAAAACCAAGTATGTATTTTCCATAAGGATAATAATATGTTAAGATAAACTTGTGTGCTTCTAAAAGGATTTGAGCCCAAATCCTTTCAACTCAAATACAACCCTCCGATATTCGAATACAAGATCCATTCCGTTGAAGTTGATCTATATTATTTCAAGTATATATAAATCAAAAATCAAGTGTTTAGAATACTTTTTGTCTATCCATCAAGCGGCGCAAAATGGACAGCCGAAAGTAGCGCGTTGGTTAGTTCTATGTCTTTAGACATACAAATTCTCGATCCAACTATTTGATTATGATCTAAACATTTAAAAACCCCTACAAACTAATTTTTGTTAGGTATCAAATGTTATACACTGTTAAACTAACCAACTCACTGTTTAGGCCGTTCGTTTTTTCCCTACTTGATGCATAGGCAAAAAGTATTCAAAACACTTGATTTTTGGTTTATAGATACTTGAAATAATATAAATCAACCTTAACGGAGTGGATCTTGTATTTGAATGTCGGATGTTGGTATATAAGTGGGAAGGATTCGACCTCAAATCCTTTTGGAAGGACACAAGTCTATCTCATAATATGTTTGTTGGTGAGATCCGATAGGCTGAGATGATTGGCTAGAGTATCCAACATCAGAGTAATATAGCAGTGGGGGTTGTGCAATATCAGCTCCATGGTGATAATACCCAAAATATCGATATTCAGTGCTGCTAGTAGAATATTCACCGGTGTTAAAATAATTAGTGCTAGAATATCCATCATGATCATTATGTCTCTGTCGAGTACGATCATAATATTTACAAATAATAGTATTTGCAGAGCTCTCAAGTTGTGGTCTGTGGTCATAATATCCGACACAATCCACGCTTGATCCCTGATCCTGAAAGTTGCGAACTACTGCCATCATCTCTTGTATGACCTTCTGCCGATCTTTAAGCCATTCCACGACTTTCTTTCATACCTTCTTTTAATTATCTTCTTTCATTTTCTTCGAAACCACCAACTTCTTCAATGTCATCTTCCAGAATCTTCATCAACCACATCATAAAAATCTTCCTTATTTAAAGATTTCAGAAGCCATTATTTCTTGGATTTGTGGCTGCTCTTTCTTTGATACCTTTAGAAAGATGTCTCAATATTTGAGACACTCCTTTTGGTGCCCGCAAGCATCCTTCCACTTGACTGGATATATGTGATATGTGTTGCTTAAATCTAGTGATACCATTATTTACTTGTTTCTCACAATAATTACACTTCACAAGTTTTTTACTTTCACCAACGGGGGTACCATGTTTCCATCTAATATCGCGCTGCTTTGGAACCATTTTGAAATTTAAAAGTAATATTTTAAATTAAATTAAAATTTAAATTAACTAAACTAACTAGATCATATCTGCTTAAATTAAATTACATTTACTTTAAATTATATTTACTAAATTAACTAAACTAACTAAAATTACCAAACCAGCTAACTTAACTAGATTACATCTATTTAAAATAAATTAACTTTGTATTTTATTTACTAAATTAAATAGATAAACTTAAACTATTACATTAACTAATTTAATTACTAAATTAACTTTTAAAGAGAGGGACTGAGGGGGAGAGAAGGGGGGAGAGAGCAGGAGAAAGATATAGAGGGGGAGAGAACTGGACTAGAGAGACGGAGAGAGACTGAGAGGCTGGGAGAGGGAGGGAGAGAGGGAGAAAGATTGGAAGAGAGAGATCGGGAGAGAGGGAGAGATTGGAGAGAGGGAAAAAAGACTGGAAGAGAGATTGGGAGTAAGAAAGAGACAAAAGAGAGACCTGAGGTGAACAACAGCAGCGAGCAAGAGAGGAAGAGCTCGCCAGCGAGAGTCGAACGACAACGGGGATCACGGGTGAGGCAAAGAGAGGAAGAGTGACCTTTTCCCCTTTTTACTCGCGAACGAAACAAGGTCACAGTTTCACAGTGACGCCGACTCGGGATTGACTCGGCGTTGACTCAGTCGAATCGTCTAGGTCGACCCGAGTGGTATCGAGACTCGGCCGATTCGATTGAGTCGAGGCCGAGTCGGCCCCGAGTCGGTGGAAAATGCAAAGGAAGTGTCGACTCGCGTCTCAGACTTGTATCGCCACCCGTCGAGTCGAATACGGATCAGCCGAGTCATATCCAACTCGATCGATATTTCGAACCCTACCTCCATTTCCTCCACGACCAAAATCTCTCTGCCACCATTAAAATGACCTCTTCGGCCAAAATCTCTAGTGTTGCTACTAAAACGACATCCCCAGCCAAAATCTTCTCTGCCACCACCAAAATGACTTCCTCCTTGACCACCACCAGTAGTTGTAAACTACCCCTATTGAACGGCTAGAGCTGACCGTTCATGGGGCTCGTTCCTAGCAAGATTATGTGATTTCTCTGGGAAGACACTTCGAAGAAATTGATGTCTTTGATAGAGAGTCAACTGCACAACTACTTATCACCTGTGGACCTGTGATCATGCAAGAGTATACTTTGTTGGCACATCCCTAGGAAAGTCAGCACTTCTGCTAGCTGGTCTCATTGCTTCTGCATCTTCTTCACATCCTATGAGATGGGAAATAACACCTTCAGCTCTCATAAACCTCGTCGTAGTCTGCATAGTATTGAGACAAGGTTTTGTTGCCCTTCTTACGTCGGAACATCTCCTGAATGACGTCGAAAGCTCTATTAAGATTATTTTTCTCCGAATGCAGCTCCTCAAGATAGTTCCACGTCTCCTTCACTATAGATATATACATCATCAAATCTTGTATCTTCAGCTCCAAGATATTCAATAACTGACCAAAGAGAGCAACATTCTCTCGCTCTGACTCATTTATCTTAGAACTAGGAGGATCCGTGTACATATGACTCTTACTTCCACGACCAGTTAAATTAATTTTGACAATCTTTCTTCTTTGTAAATAGTCATTCATATTCAACTTTCTATTAGTGATCTTACTAGTAATAAACTCTGAAACAATCGACTTGGGCTTTGTTGACCCTATCATACTCACAAGTTGATCGGTTAATCGGTGCGATATTTGACTAGAAAAATAAAACCGCACCACACTGATCCCCCTCCCCCGCACCGAACCGAAAAGTTCGGTTCGATTTTGGTTTCACCAATATGGGGGAGTCGGAGAGAGATTCAGAGAGAGGAGAGCTCGTCAGAGGGGGAGAGAGCTCGCGGGGGGGCAGGGGCATAGAGCTCGCCCCGGGGGGCAGAGACTAGAGAGAGCTCGCATTGGTTCAGAGAGAGGGAGACAGTTTGAGAGAGAGGAAAAGGAAGAGATAATGTGAGAGAGAATTCGGTTCGGGTTGCGGTTTACCGAACTAAAAAAATTTCAAATCGCACCCGAATCAAAATTTGGCAAAATCGAACCGAACCGACCGACTTCGATCGGTTCGGTCAGTTTTCGGTTCCAGTTTATTTTTTGCTCACTCCTAGTCGGGGGGTTTGTAATTTTTATACAAAAACCCCCAAGGTATTGTGGCTGAAAATTTGTTTTTGTATCAATTTATCCAATCTTGATGAGCATTTGCGGGAAGGATTGGCTCGATGCGGAGACGAGAAGCCAAAATAAAACACTAGATGAAATCATTGAAGACTCTCTAGAAGATGAGTGAAGAAATGAATATCTTTTTTATTTGTATTTGTATCAATTTAAACTTCAATTTTAATCTATATACTACATTTGTAATTTTATCTTTTTATCTATATTATTCATTTGTATTTGTATCAATTTATTCAATTTAATGGATTGTTAATAAAAATTTACATTTGCATTTTACAACTTGTATTAATTTTGTCCAAAATTGTGAATTTTTTTAGATTTTTTAGAAGTATAATACATTTTTATTTTTTTATAAAAAACCTAGTCCGACTCGGCCCACCCCGGCCGGGTCTTCTGGCCGTGTCTCCTGGGACTTGCCGGCTTTGCTCGGTCTGGTCTTCGACCCGCCGGGCCCGGGACCAGCCCGGCCGTCTCGTCCCATTTCACATCCCTACACGCAAGGATCCTCCTAATAGGAACACAACTTCAAAATAAAGTACACAACTTTCTAAACTCACATATGCAGCTCAAAACAGATCTTTCATCAAACCTCATCAACCGTCCCACACAACTACACAAAGAAAAAGAAAAGATATTTTTAACTGTGTGCTGCAGAGGGACAAGAAACAATTTTTTTAG
The DNA here is from genome assembly GCA_038442645.1 of Agave tequilana. Taxonomy (NCBI): domain Eukaryota; kingdom Viridiplantae; phylum Streptophyta; class Magnoliopsida; order Asparagales; family Asparagaceae; genus Agave; species Agave tequilana. The sequence goes on along the minus strand of JAVJIF010007425.1, from coordinate 136,984 downwards.
GGAGAATTTTCAGAACTGCTTAGATCAAACCTGATCGAGAAGTTGCGGGGAAGGAAGAAGCTGTCAGGAAGGCGATGATTGTTCAGGAAGGCAGAGATGCTCTCGGGAGTCGTCGACATGGAGAGATCGGAGGTCAGTTGTAGTCGGGGAGGTCAAGGTCTGCTATCGGCATCAAAGTCGGCGATGAAGATCTGATGATCTGGTTGTGGTTGGGTTGCGAGGATGAGAGGATGAGATCGACGACGAAGTCGTCGAAGTCGTGCATGAGATCGGTTGGCATCATGGTGGAGAGGATGAGATTGGGATGAGGGGATGCAGGCAATTGTGGTTAGGGTTGTCGTGATTTGGTCGGTACCGAAGTCGGCTGTCGTGATCAGGTCGGCGGTCGAGATCGGTGGGGGGATCCAGGGTTGAAGGCAAGTTCGTGGTTGATGCTGAGGCTTGGATGCAACGGTGAAGGTAGTTTAGGAATAAGGCCTGGATGTTGATGATGAGCTCGTGGTAGTTTGGGGATGGACTTGACGAAGAAGAAGAAAGGTTAATCTAGGGTTAAAGGTTCTGATACCATGATAATCAGAGTTAGGGTTAAGGTTAGTGTTAGAGATGATTTGGGAAAGAATTAGATGGATAGATTATCTTCCATCTCATCTCCTTTTTATTATTATAATATATATGGGCTTTTACACAAAAGTCTTCTTTATACTGATTTATTACATAACAAATGTATTAGCATTACATTCTTACAAATAAGGCATGTTTTTCTTACCAACCAAGTCGCTATAAGAATGTGGCTGTCTCAGGCTTGATGTCAAGTCGTAAAATTAAATTTTGTAAGACTTCTGCATAGCCTCCTCAATATGGAGCTATGCTACATAACTGACCCTACTTTGATACGAAAAGGCTTAAATTGTGATGATGATGAGTCATGTTCGTTAAACATCTTGAAGTTAATCTTCTTCTCTTTCCTCATGAATTTTTTTCTTCTTTATAATTTCGCTGCACTCCACCTTGGTGAGGGCGTTTGATGAAGAGAGGGCCCAAGGATTTTGATGGGCTTGAGGATTTTAGGTGGTCTTCTTCCTTTGGAAAGTGTTATTTGGTTTGGAGCTGATAGAGGAGAGTTTGTATAGACATTTTTGCTTTTATTGAAAACTTAAAATGAAGTGTTTTTGTATGTACGTACATACAAAAGATCAGTGCTTCTTATCAAGCTCGTAGATTTGAGCTTGATCTCGGGCCAAACCAGCTATTTTATGATTGTCAATTGTTGATGAAAACTTAAAATTTCTTCAATATGACCTCGTTTATATTACTGAACATGCTTCAGCGAGCTGTATTGAGCAGACCCTCGAGCTTTTTTCCAAACCTAGCCACAGCCCTGTGTGTAGACATCTGCTAGAGTGCAGTTTGCTTGGCTCCTTAAAATCTTCCCATAAGACTCTTTAATAAATTTACATTTAGGCTTGGTCGAATTTATATTCTTCCTGATTGTGTTACATTTCGTACTTGCAACTAATTCCAATAGTTTTGCTATTCCAGCTTTTGTTGTTTTAGGTTGAGTGTTTCCTTTCCATTATACATCATGACTAATTTCTTTCTGCACTGTATTTGATTTTTCGTTGCTGATATAGTTTGCTATGGCTATTTTAGGAAGGGTCTAGTCATGATCGTGGTCTGTACCAGCGAAGTTTTGAAGAGCTATTTGATCTGTCAAATTCAGATTCAACATCGACTTCTCAGTATAAATTTAATGTCACTGCGTTTGAACTTCACAATGAACAGGTATTTGCTGAATTACACCGACCTGATTCTCTATAATGGCATACTTATTCACATACAGTAATCTAAGCATCTTCTAATGGAATATTTTAACCAGTTGTTCAAGCTTTCTAACTGCTTGTTTTGTCCTATTCTAATTTTTGCAGTACTTTTATATGTGATGTACTGATTGTGTATACTTTTTCTTTTTAAAAATAGGTTCAAGATTTGCTAGCAGAATCAGGAAGCAGCACGTTAAGAGTTCGTATGGGCCCCCCAGATTCTGTTGTGGAACTTGTGCAGGAGAAAGTCGAGAATCCCTTGGAATTCTCTAAACTATTAAAAACAGTACTTAAGAAACGCGGAACAGACTCCTCAAAGGCCATCGTGTCACACTTGTACGTAAATAAATAGGATAGTTAAATTACACTAAACTACCATGAATTTCAATCTTTTTTCACAACCTACTACGAAGTTGCTTTATTATCAGTAACTCCCATGAATTTTCCTTTCACTTTTTAGAAACTATCGTCTCTCGCCCCTCTGTCAAGGAAATGTCGTGGCTAGCATGCATTTCAATGATGCAATGCCCTAAGCCTAATAATTTATGCTCTTGACTAGTTGTAAGTTGAAAAATTGTAAGAATCTAAGTAAAAATGATAATTGGAATCATTTCTTATAAAAATACAGAAATGTTCTTCGGCACCATCACTAGAGATTTATATGATTTCTATTATCTGTAATTTAATTGTTACCAGTAAAAAATAATTTCTCTAATAGTTACTGTAAGCTACTGATGATGAAACCACTGTTTCAGTTTAACCTTGAATAGTAAAATATATTTCTTAAAATGTTTCATAACACCACCAATAATTATTTACCATTTTTTTTACTGTTTGACCATTAATAAAGTTATGTAATAATTAGTTCGCCATGAACTATTATAAAATTATTAAATACCTGTTTGGATATGGATTTACAATTATAATATCTCCAGTTTTGTGGATCCATGTCCTTAAGCGCAAAATTTTCTAACCGATGTGCGTTTGGCTCACATTTTGGAGTTTAGATAACTCAGGTTATCTGGGCTCAAAAGCAAGGAAAAATGGAGGCACATAAAATCTACTGCTACCTACCTTAGTCCTTAGTTTTATCCTTCCTCCAAAATCTCTCTAATGGACGTAAGCTGAGTGCCCTCTACCTCCACTTAAAAATAACTCTGATTATCCTAACTGCATATCCAAACAACCTAATTAATTGCTTTATCCAAAAAAACTTAGAAAACAACATTTTCCTGCAAAAAAATGCAACTTCATTAATATTTGTTTTCTTTATCATTTTTTTAATATTAAATGGCGTCTCCAAAATAAATTTATATCACCACTGGAATTCGTTGAGTACCAGTTAACTAATAAAATTATAAAATATCCTAAAATTTATTATTTTATATAACAGCGAATGCATAGTTTTATCCATTCATTCAATCCTTCAAAAAAAAAAAAAAGTTAGACTAGACTTCCCCAGTAGGATTTGGAATCAAATTCTACATATTCGTAGTAGATGATAGAGAGCATCCACTTTGAAGGTCAACTCTCCTGAAGTTGATCTACATAATTTGGAGTGGCTAATAGCCAAAATTTAGACTTTTTAAAGTTTTGTTATCCATCCATGGAATAGCTGTAAAATGGATTGCTGAAAGTAGTGAGTATTTAGTTTTACAGTCTAAAATGTTTCAAACCCATTAGTGTCCAAGGGTTTTGAAGTGTTCTGCTTATGATCCTAAGGTTGGATTTTCAATTTGGATTTCTCAACTCATAGATCAACATAACTCTCTACTTTCAATCATTCATTTTTAGGGACTTGGTCCACATGTAAGAAACAAAAAGAAAATATTTAATTTTTTCTGCGCATCTTAAATGATTTAGATCTGTTAATCTTTCATTTCAGTTGCGTAATGTGTAATATATTCTTTCCAAGTGATAAGGTTTGTGCTCTAATCCTATCGATAGGGTCCTAGTCAAACTCAGTTAATAGTTTATTTTTACTATCCCAAATTCATAATATTGTTTGTTAACTCTTCTTCTTCTTCTTCTTCTTTTTCTTTCCTTTCTTCAAATTGTAAATTTATTATTTAATCCATCTTCGACCCATCAGTCCCAACTCCTGTCCTTTCTACCCTCATATACTCTTACCCCCCCTCCTTTCCATTGAGCGACATCTGAATTTCAAGCAGATTAAATGTATGCATAAAAAGGGATTTTTCTCTTTTCAAAATATGTTTGCACAAAAAGGGATTTTTCTCTTTTCAAAGCTGAAACCAGAAATGTATAGCAAACCATGACATGATCTTCAGATCTGATAGTGAAGGAAGAAACAAAGTTCATATTTTTCTTTAGAGTCAGTATGAAAGATTGAGACTAGGTACGGTTAAAATATTTGAACTTTACGTCAGAAGCTGGTTGATGCTTCAAAAGTTATCATAAACATACAATCTCTTGTTGTCAAAACTGGAATTGGAGTTATTGGAGTTCTGTAGCAAATGATGGCATGATCTTCAGAGAATTGGGTTATGGCACGATCTTCAGAGAATTGGTTTTACATCAAATAGAATAGAATTAAAATAGCTTATGTTTTCCCCTTTAGAAGTCAGTATGAATCATGAATTTGTCATAGAAAGGTTGAAGCTGTTCAAGAATCAGAGAGAACTAGAAAAGGCATAATTTTTTGTCAAAATTTAAGTCAGACGTATGGACCAACCCGTAGCAGGTTGGGATGGGTGGATGTTGATCGGAAAGTAACAAGGGAGAAAAGGAGGATGAAGAAAAACGAAAAATGTGCGAAATTTTATTTAAAAAAACCCTTAATTTGTTTGTGACACTAGGTAGGGTGTCTTTTTTCTTTTGGGTGCAAAACACCAATTTTTAAATTTTTGTGTTTACTTTGTATTGAGTTAAAATGGTTAAAAGAGAAAATTGTAATTTCAGTCATGCCATTAAGGGCCAGATGGTAGTTATTTGTAAAAAGTAAAGTTCATGTGTACGAAATGAAGCAAATTCATGGTAGTTTGCTGTAGTTTACCGGGATAAATATATGACAAGAGTTTGAGCATTTGTTGCACTTCTCTGTTTTCCATTCCAGCCCTTTGGACCTATAGCTATTTCCCAAATTTGACAGTTACTAGCTTGACTCATACAATTTATTTTTTAGCAACAATAACATGCATATAGTGCTTTTCAAAGCTTTCATTGTTTTGAAGATGCTGTTATGTTTTTCCTAGACACTCAATATTCCTTTAATTACTTTCAGGATCATTACCATTCATATACAATATAGCAATTGGGTCACTAGGGAAAATCTATACAGTAAGCTTTCACTTATAGATTTACCCGGCAGTGAATGCTTACTTGTGGAAGATGCTAGCGGGAATCATGTAAAAGATTTTCTTCATGTGTCAAAATCATTATCTGCGTAAGTATTGTTGTAAAAAAAAAAGTTACATTTCTTTCTAATAAATTGTACAGCTATTAATGTTAGAGCTTTCACAGAGAATTCCATGCTTTACATTTTGCTGTTGTTTAATTTCTGGCAACTGCACATTTATTACATTAATATTAACTCGCATTTCTGTGTCATCCACCATCAGTTTTAACTTATGACATGGAGCTTGTGAATCACCCATGTGCATCCTGATCAACATTCATTTGTATTCAGCTGAAGTTAAGATGTTTTCCACTGATTTGCTTAGTATCTCAATATATTTTTCGACCCTTGTGTTTCTCTGCTTTAAATAACTCTTGACTTATTAAACTTGGAGTTTAGATCAGATAAAATCTTTGAATGTTTGATCTGTCACATCTTAATTGTTGATGAAATTTATATTAGTGAAGAAATATAGTTATTAGCAGAAATAATTCATAATCCAACTAGGTAAAAGATACAACTGCTGACAAGTACATTCTCTTTCTCATTCAATTATTCAAGTTGTAAGTGTGAGAAGATAGGAAACACCTTATATCTACCTGGCACGATGCAGACTTCCCATCATTCAATCATCACAATTCTGCAAGTTATCATTGGCTACTGGATTAGTAGTACCATCCATTAGGATAGTGTAGGTTTGTGGCCCTTCATCTCCTGCATTTCTTTTCTTGCTCAGTAGGCTGGTGGCAGGGATACTTTTGGAGCCGTTTACATGTTATACATTCTCAGTCCCTTGGATTACTTGCTGAGACAATTCTATATGTTGTTCTGCAACTGGTGACCCTTCTTTAATTGCAACAGTTCAAACTCGTTCCATGAGCTTCTTAGTGTCACTACAGATAAAATTGTTGATCTGGGTAGGACCTGAAGTGTCTAAGTAATTTTGGAGCAAAATTAGTTTCCTGCCACATTAGCTTTGCATCATGTTTTGTTTTCCTTTTCATGTCCAAACTACTCCGAGGTTTCTGCTAACCACCATCTTTGATGGCCAGAGACAGTAATTTTTTGACAGCTAAAGTTTCTTTTAGAGAGTAAATATTTATAATTTATATGTATCTGTGTACATACACATTTCTCATTAATGCCTCTGCCTTCAAAATAAGTGAATTCCCCACTTGACAAAGGAATCAGCTGTAGCATTAATTGGTCATGTCATATACTTCCTTTCTACAATGACTTGCATGACTTGTACTTTATTTTGTGCCACTCCTCTAATCTGTCTTCCCCTGACAATTAACTGATCATGGACTAGCCAGATGCTTTTCTTCCTGTTAGACATGATAGTGCTAATTTAATTGAGGAGGTGGCCCTTAAGACTTGAATGGGCTGAAAGAGATGCATGCAGCTGATGTTAAATGCTTGGATTGGTTGTTGCTATAATTGAAACATAGATTAGTCTATTGATTTTCCATTTGTTGCTGACTTTTTTTTTTAGATCTAGATACTTGCAAATGGGTAAATAATGTTTAGAAGCAAGGTTGGATGGGTGGATAATGTTCACTGACACTATTTAGTTTATCTTGATATGACACTGTTCTAGAATACACCGTCCTTTCTTTTTCTGATTAGTGATTTCTGTAGTTACCAGTAAAACATATCAACGTATCTTCTATTTCTTTCACATAATTTTCTAGAGTCTTTCCTAGTCTAGAAATTTATGTTGCTGTTCCCAGAAATCTAAACAGTTATGGGCCTTGACGTAAACTAATAATACAGAAATAACCTTTACTACTCTAATAATCTCTTTGTATAGACTAAAGAGTCTTTCCTATATATGCAAACCAAGAGTTTTTTTATCATCCATAACTTTTTGTAAGGAACATGTCTCTATCGCAGAAACGAACAGCTTACTAAGTTAGTTGGGAGAATGAATCTACACAGTACTTTAACTAGCACAGTAAAAAGGTAGCATCCGCATCTCTGATAATTCTGACCTTTCTCTGAACTTTATGGTTGTAGAAGGAAATAGATTTCTGGTCAATTGGGTTAGAATTCTTGTTTCTTTCTCTTCTTTGTCTCATGGAAACAAGAACATGTCTTGTTGATTTAAGCTTGTATAATTAATAAGCTTTTTGTTAGAATGATATTTTTTTAATTGACTCCAAAACAACTTATCAGAAACAAGTTTTTTGCTAAAGTTTCAAGGCTCTATACGGTAAAGTGATGAGGCTTTCTACGATAAAGCTGTTTAACACATTCTTAACCTAATTTCAATCTTATTTTTTCTAATACGTGTGGTCAAATTGACAACTCTTGCCTTTCTCATCCATATCTTTCTCATTCTTTCTTCTTTCCCCTTGCCTTCTGTTATTTGCTTCCTTGCACATGTGCATGTTCGGTGTGTGATGTGGGGTGAATATTAAAAATTTCTAACTCCTCTTGCACCTTAATTATTCTATTAACTTGGTATCTTTTTTAACATTGCTAAGATTGTTAGAGAATTCAATTATCATGCTCTATGCAAATTTCTTCCTCTTTTACTTTAATGTCAAGTAGATACATGTCTTTTATTTATCACTTCATTTGAGGAACTGTGTTTGTTGCTTTATCCTTTGCCTCTCACTTCTTGGATTGCATGTAGGTTGGGGGATGTTTTTTTTCCTTGACTTCGAAGAAAGAAACTATACCTTATGAAAACTCAAGACTAACAAGAATCCTTTTCGACTCTCTAGGTAAATGTTCACTTCTCTTATTTTATGCTTTGACTTTCTGGCAGATGTCACATTTCTTATGCTGATAGCTTAAGTTTTCTGTCCATCCTGTTGCTTTTTATAGTTTTGATGATTTTGATGAAGGTGACCTAAAGTCATGGATCCCAAAACCAACACTTAGGCACCTTTTCTTTTCATTCTCTCCCCTCTTCGCTTTTTTCCTTAGTGTGGTTTTGTTCAAGTTCTTGTACAATGAAATAGGAATTTGACATGACCTTACTCCCCATGCGTACGAAAGTCTGCATATGGCCCATCAGTACACTAGAATGATGCTGTAAAACCTATGCTTCATGTATTCATCTCAAGTTCTTTTCAACTTCCATTAGTTTTCTTTTCCAAAGTTAGATTACCCCGCGCAGACACTTGATTAACTTTTTTTTTTTGAGGGATTGATCTATTGGTGTTTTCAAGCATGTCATTTTTACCTTTTTCTTATTTTGAACTAGAGCTGTCTGTGGTTTGGAACCCTTAATGATTTATCCACTCCATGCAATCATTGAAGAGATACCAAAACCTTCCTCCGTTATAGACTCTTGAGAAGGAAGTAGAAAAGTTATTGGCTCTATCTATAAGCTTCAAGAAGAGGGAATATTTGTTTTTACTTGAACATGGATCTCATCGCCTTAATGATTTCCTTGAACTTCAATAATATCTCATTTCTTTTTCAAGTCACCTAAGCTGAAAAAGACTTCGTCAATGAATAATGTCCAAGAAAGGAAGCAAAATAGAATCTAATGAATCTGGGTTCTTATCCCTCCTAACCCAACTAATCACTAAACCACCTATATTTTCTATCACGAATGCCGAATTACCAGCCTGTTTGTCAGGCATGATATCCGTGATCAGCTTCCAATATCTGGGTTTTAAAAGAGAGCTTAGAGTGGTATCAGCGTCATTCGTTGTTTGCATGGTCTTTATTTTGCTATTGACAATCATACTTGTTAATGAAATCTTGATTTTAAATAACTCTTATAACATTTTCACATAATTTTGCCAAGTATGTATTCTTCCCACTTTTTTCTCTTTATTTTCGGGGGTCTTTCCAAGTGAAATAGACAGTGATCTGAAAACTCTGCCTGCCTTGTCATCAAAGTCATCAAAGGCAAGCTCGATCTGAGATTCTAACTGAATGAAAAGGCTTTCTTACTCTTAGAACTTGAGATATAAGGCATGATTTTTAGATGGGTTTCCGACATCCTAAATAGAAACCTGGAAATATGTTGCACGGTTTGCAAAAACTACATCAAATGATGTAATATCTTGCCTCAAGTAGCCATGCCTATACTCTATAATACAATTTTGTAGAAAGCATTATACTTTAAATAATGATGCAGTGAAAGTTTAATACCGAGATGCTAATGCAATAAACAATGAGATTCATCAAAAGAATAACTAAGAAAAAAAAGGAAATTCATTGGTTTTGCAAGCACAATTCATAAAAGTTCAGTTAAGTGCAATAAGAAATAAGGGAAAGTCAGAAATCGATCATGAGGTGGTGAGAATTCACACATCAACCAAACAGTCCACATTTTTCCTCACAAGAAAAGCCTCATGTTTGATGTTTTTGATTCGAAAGATTTGGGCTATCGTCTTGTATTATGAGTAGGGATTGAAACCTAGTTGTTATAGTGGCTGATTGAGGGTTGGAGCAATAATAGTGATGTTGTTTGAAGTGAATTCTGCTGCAAAACTGCTTCAGTCCAGATCTCGTTGTGTCCGAATTCGCTGTTGGATGATCTACACACACACACACGTTTGCACACATTTATATATACCTCTTGATGTTATCCCTTCTTGTGTGCATGTCTGCAATATATATTGCACCTTTTCGGTTTCTATAGTCGCACAATCTGTTAGGCATTTCACTTTGGCAGGTGGTAGTTCGAAGACTATGTTGATTGTTCATATTTGTCCGAATGCTGCAAATCTGCCCAAAACATTGTCTGCCCTTAACTTTTCTGCAAGAGCGAGGAATGCAGAGCTCAGTCTTGGAAATCGAGATACAATTAAGAAATGGAGAGATGTGGTAGGTCCTAAGATCTAGATTTTGTTTTCTATTTTTTTGTATATTTTATCTTTATGTATTAATGTTTTAGGAATCATTGGGCTATTTTCCTTTTTTTTTTTTTTTTTTATGTTTTCTGGATTTCGTAGGCTAATGATTCACGAAAAGAGTTGTATGAGAAAGAAAAGGAAGTACATGATCTGAGGCAAGAAGTTGCAAGACTTAAGTTTGCTGTCAACGATGCCAATGATCAGTGCACTCTGCTATTCAATGAAGTTCAGAAGGCGTGGAAAGTTTCATTTACACTTCAGGCAGACATGAAGGTACTTTATCTTATTTTTCTATGCATTGTATTCACCATCTCTCTTTTGAACTCTTACATAGTTGCAGCCAATGTATTAATGAACTGGCTTGAGTAAACTTCTAATCTACACTTGTAAATTAATCAAGGATGAAAGATTTCAGTGGTTTGAGCGTGTGTGAAAGAGTGTTAGCCCACTAGTACCATTCCTTGCTCTTGATAGAGATGTTCTGGGTTCAGATCCTGTTAATGTTGTAAATCAGGGAGGTGACTTGGTGTAATGACATGGTGGTTGGAAAGTAGTTTATCTCACTGATCAATATGTGCACATACACATCTAATGCATACAACAAATACACATGTGCTTATATAAATATATCATAGAATTTTCCAATACTTAGTGCGTGTCGTAGCATATAATCAATAATCCCCAGTCTTAGAACTAGGCGTGTCATCTCATTATTTAATTACACGAGAAAAATATAGCTAAGCTCATAAAATATAAGATTTTAGGGTGTGACTAGAAACTTGGTTTGTGAATTAGCGTAAGCTAGTCTATTTGCCCGTGCCGTAATGCACATGCTTAAATTAAGGAGTATGACAACATATTAGAATATTCATTTTCTGATATGCTATGTAGCCTTTAAGAAAAACTAACTTCACATGTCCCCTACAACGAATATTCATAGATTTTTTTAAAAAAAAGCTAAATTACGAAATATTACCTAAGGAATATATAACATATTCTAATTATATTAAGATACCGTTCTTCTTAGAATGTAGGATTTGTTGTTAAACTTCTACCATGTGCTGAGCAGAACATTCTATATGTAATTATGTATTATGATGAAAAAAAACTCTCATAAGCGATCCCCACCTTAACAATCCCAATTTCTTTTCTTCTTTGTTTTTTTGGTTGCCATTTTGGGTTTTTTTTTGTGGTGGGGGGATCTTATTTCAATGTGAGAATTCCAGCATCTTACCTAAGAATCATTTGACGTGATCTTCTCCTTTATTTTGGATGCGGTACCATTACGGGCAACCCACTCGTCAAAAAACAGAAGGGGTGTGTGACGCGGGAGCGGGGAACTGAATGACGCCGGTTAGATCTCGTTCTAGCGCCAATGAACCCTGGAGGGAACCTTCAGATAGGAATATACTCGAATCCACTTGCACAACACTCGAATCCACGAGCAATCACGAGCAAAGATAGGCAAGTCGAATCCACAAGCAATAGAGGAGATAAACTCAAAGTTTATTGATCAAATTTGAATAATCTTTGAATTTAAAACAAAAAATACAATGGCCTTTTATAGGCTTACAAAAAGAATACTACTCCTACTTGTAACTATAACCTATTTCTAAAATAAAATAAAAAGAATTAAAAGAGTCTTAATCCTTTTAGAAAAACTAATTCTAATCTTAAGAGAATAAAATAAAAATAAACTTAAAGAATTTTTTAGGTTTCCTAATTAAAGAAGCCTTCAAAAATCCTTGTCTCTTCAACAATCTAACTGGAAGTCTAGGTGAAAATCCTACTGTTTGTTGCTTTGCTCTCCTATATCAGTCTCTCCTTTTTCAAAAGAACTCACCCTTGAGTTTCGCTCGAATCATGAACGATGCCATCTTTAGCAAACTATGCCTGAGGAAACGTGTGATCCCAAAATCTTGATTTGCCTCGAAGAGCTTCCAAAGTGCAATTAACGATATAACTTGGCACACTGATGTAGTCGTGTTACATAGAATAAAGGGCATCACCTTAGCAAATTAGAATTTTTTCCATTTGTAACTGGACAAGTTGTACATTTTCTTATAACTGTAGGTCAACGATGGATCATGCTTTTGTCGCGCCCATGTGCCAATAGTAGGTGATATGAACTTGAAAAATTGAAATCTTGTATCTCGAGCACTCTCCTTCTGCATGAAAGGATCTTTGAAATCTTGAAGAATAGATGCATTATGTTGCCAAAGTTATTTATGTTCTCCCACATGTTCCAACTTCATCTCCTTGAAAATTTCAGTAGAGGAAGCATCTTCCTTCACAACTTTACTCTCCTTGAGATTCATCCGTTAGTGTGAAAGATTCGGTAGACTGGCTCTAAGAATAAGATCTATATGATGTTGTATACCCTCATAGGCGGTAATCTTTCCAGTAGCTCGTTGTGAACAACTCCTTTGGACTCTTCCAATAATGGTTTCACTTTCTCTGAAATTTCAGTAGATGGAGTAACTTCTTCCTTGACTAATAAAGCCGATCCCTGCTTTGGTTCCTTTGAGTCCACTGAAGACTCACCTCGATTGCATATGGATATGCATTTAGGCTCCTCTTCTTTTGTAGGTTTTGAGGGCAGTGGAATTGACCTCATGGCAACTCTTTTATCATTCCAAGGGAACACATAATATTCTCTTTACTTTTATGGGTAGCGTTAACATCATATTGCCATGGTTTCTCCAAAAGTATGTGACATGCATCCATATCGACAACATCACAAGCAATGAAATCTTGATAAAACTTGTCAATTGAAATAAGGACATGACAAAGATTCGTTATCTTGATTCATAGGCTTTCTTGATCCACCTAATAGTGTAAGGGTGAGGGTGTGGTTCCTTCTCTAGTTTCAAGTAGTCCACCAATGCACTAGAAACAATGTTCTCGCAATTTTCACTATCGATGATAAGGTTGCACATCTTATTTTTGACCGAGTACTTGAGTAGAAGATTTAATGTTGCTGTGTAGTGTCAGGGGGTTCTTTTGGTCGCACTGCAATCTCTGAACAACACAAGTTGTGGATTCATCGATGGATGTAAGGGCGTATAATAGTAGTGGTTGAGGAAAATTAGTCGATGGGTGATATGGGGGTGGTGAGGGTGGAGTTGGTGGAGGAAGATTAGTTGATGGATGATATAGTGGTGGTCGCTGTGGTGGATGTGAAGGTAGAGGTAGCAGAGGAAGATTGATTGATGAACGATCACATCCGCTTCGGTACGTACCATCAGCTAGACTTCGATCGTCGATTTTGAACGACAATCTCTTGAGTTATTGGACTATGCCGCCTAAGGTTGATTCAAGATCGCTGATTCTCCCTCCAACAGTGCCCCTCTTTGTGGAGAGGTCTTGCAATCCATTGTCGTCTCCTGCCATCGTCGGAAAGTTGTTGAAACTTTGATACCAATTGACGCGAGAGCGAGGAAGCGAACGACGTCGGTTAGATCTCGTTCTAGTTCTAACGAACCTTAGAGGGAACCATCAGGTAGGAACATAATCGAATCCACGAGCAATTTACTCGAATCCACGAGCAAAGATAGGCAATTCGAATCCACGAGCAATAGAGGAGATAAACTCAAAGTTTATTGATCAAAGTTGAATAATTGTTGAATCTAAAATAAGGAATACAATGACCTTTTATAGGCTTACAAAAAGAATACTACTACTTGAAAATTATAGCCTATTTCTAAAGGAAAACAAAAATAATTAAAAGAGTCCTAATCTTTTTTAGGAAAACTAATTCTAATCCTAAGAGAATAAAATAAAAATAAACTTAAAGAATTCCTTTAGATTTCCTAATTAAAGAAGCCTTCAGAAATCATTGTCCCTTTAGGAATCCAACTGGAAGTCAATTTGAAAATCCTGCTGTTTGTTGCCCTGCTCTCCTAGATCAGTGTATGTGGGTTGGGTTGGAGTGATAAAGATCCTAAACACATTCTAGATAAAATAGGAAACAGTGTAGGGTACTAGATCACTGATGTAATAAGAAAGTATGTCACTTTTCATGATTTATTGTTCAAGGCACAATAAAACTGACTGCAGTACTTTTCATGTTCCCGTTTCTCCATGTGCTTTTTTGACCCAAAAATCTTGACAAAAGAACAAATTTTTGTAATGAAACTTCTTAGTTGACAAGCCTACTATGTTGTTCTGCACTGATTGAGAGAGGCAGAATTCTCCCTTGATATCAAATAGTGGTCCTGGTAGATTGAAGGAATAACTCAAAGATAATTGCGTTTAGCTTTGGATCTGATCTCTTCATCATTGCAGAAATTCTTTATATTAAAAAACTAAAAGATATCATTATTGCAAATGAAGATTCAATGCACATAGAGATTCTTTATATAGACTCCATGACCTTATTTAATGTTTAAGAAATACTAAGAAAAAGACTAAACAGTAATCTAAGCATAACAAGTAAAACAAAGTTAAAATAAAGACTTCCCTAAATTGGCTAGAAAGCCCAACTGGAAAGAAACGATTCTAAATCTTTTCTATATAGAATAGGAACCAAGTATAATCAGTATAGAAGGCCAACTAACCTCAAATATTATTTATTATTCACATGCTATTCACCTGTTAATATCCACATATTAAATTCTTATAAACAGTGACTCTTTTCATATGATTTGTTTCTTTTTTGTTTTTAAGAAAACAAGAAGAAAAAGAAAAATCTGATGTAAAATCCAACCCCTTATTTCGGTTCTATCGCACAACTCAAAACTGTTTAGGCAATGCGCCTCTATTTTTCCTGCATTATCTATTATGCTTAATGAATTTGACAAGAGTTCTTATGCAACCAGCAGCACGCAATATAATCGATTAGTCACTCATTACTTGAAAAGCATTGACATCTTCTGTCTGGCTTTGTTCTGTTAGGGCAAGTTTCTGGGTGTGGTCTCTGTTTATGTATGACACATGAATTATTTTTTTGTTGAAGCAAGAGATACCATAATTGAGATGGCCATATTTCCGCATGTTAATAATAAATGATTTGCATGTCAGCAAGCTAAAGAGTCAGCATTGATATGGATCCAATGTCTTCTTTTTTGCAGTCGGAAAATATAATGCTTTCAGATAAACTTAAAATTGAGAAGGATCAGAATACCCAACTTAGAAATGAAGTTGGTCATCTATTACAACTGGATCAAGACCAGAAAATGCAAATACATGAACGTGATTTAACTATTCAGACACTGCAGGTTTGAATTCATGTCTTTACATTTTTTTACGAATTAGCTATTCACACACTTCATGTTGAAATTCATGTCATTGCATTGCTATATAAATGCAACAATTGTGCATTCTTACTCTGGAATGCAACTTCTTAATAATGCACTTCTGCCATTAAGTTTTATTAGGTACTTGTCTCAATAAACATTCGTTATGGATCACTGTATTAGAAAAAGTTGGCTTATACTTTTTTTCTTTATGAACGCAATTCTTAACAAGATATGAATGTATTAGATAAAGTAGGCTTATTATTTTTCTATATGAACGCAACGTATGGGTGCGCTTGTCCTGATGCAACTTCTTGACAATGCGCTTCTGTCGTTTACTTATTCAAAAATTCAAAATTAAGTCTAATTTTTTTTTAAAAAAGCTTAAAGTTGAATTAACAAAAATTATACATAAGAATTATATCTAAGATGCACCATTACATATATGCTTCCATACAAAAATTAAAAAAGAACAACAATGCTAACAAATAATTTATAACCATAAATAAAATCAAGAAAAAAAAATTAAACTCTAGAATAGATCAAGTAGAATTTTCTTGTACTTCGCTTTCCCTTTCGAGAGTAGAGTCAGATCATATTAGAGATCAACTAGGAGGAGAGATGAGAGCAGGCTCAAAGAATTGAGATCCAATTTTATCTTTTTCTTTCTTTTTTATCTGTTGTTAGAGAGAGAGAGAGAGAGAGAGAGAGAGAGAGAGAGAGAGAGAGAGAGAGAGATCATTTTGTTTTTCCTTATTTTTCCCTATTGGATGGATCAGGATTTCTTGTTCTTTCCTCTGTGTGTGAGAGAGAGAGAGAGAGAGAGAGAGAGAGAGAGAGGTCTGAGTCAAATGAAAACACGTGGGGACAAAAATAATGGGCCTCCAGGCCTTGAAGCCCTTTCATAGTGTTACAACAGCCCAGAGAGAGAGAGAGAGAGAGAGAGAGTCAAGTGTTCAGGTGTGAGTCAAATCACAACAACACATGTGGGGACAGAAAATTAATGGGACTCCAGGCCTTGAAGCTCTTACATAGTTTTATAACAGCACAGTGTAGGCCTCTGCTGAACGAACTCATAAAAATTAAGCTGAGGTCTTACATGCCTTAAGAAGTTTACACTGGTGTTCTTTGTTTCAATTTGATTGCGTATTTCATCTTTCTGAAATTTACCATTACATGTCTTGCCTTTCTTCGTATTTTGTTATTTATTTTCGCTGTTACTTTTGCTTGCCTCTTCATATTTAGTACTGCTATCATCACTGTTACATGACCCTAGCTGTTATCATTATATATGGTGCCAATCTCAGGAAGGAACCATGCTATGCTTAACTTGGCACTTGCTTGTGTTAGTTCTTTCCTATAAATAGTTCCAACCTTTTAATCTGAGGAGACGCAGTAGCAGGTTACCTGCAAATTCGTTTAATATTAGTTATGATAGTCCAATAATTGGATGAAGACATGAGAAGGATTTCTGGTTCTAGCATACCCTTGAAGCTACTGTGCGTATCTTGAAGAAAATAATCACTGATGGCATCGGTATTTTAGTATAGATGTTGCAAAAGAGCAAGGGTAGGATATGCTTTCTATTCTCTAGGAATCCAAGAGGGAAGTCTCCTCCTTTTCTTTTATGTAAAAATGTAAATGGAGTAGGTTTGTAAAGACAGCATGATGTAGGATGCAATGTGGGATATCATTCCTCAGACAGTAAGTGCAACAGAAATAAAAGCATGATATTAGGAGGAGGATAACCAGACGCCGGGTGGGGGGGGGGTATTAGAAGGGGGATAACCAAGGGGAGTTACAAACCTATCATAACTTTTGCTGAGTCACGACATTGTTGTTGTGATAACTTTTATAGGGAATCAACATGGAAGTCTCATCAGGGGTGTCTTTCAATCACACCAAGGAAATTACACTTACAGATAGAGAAAATTTAATCACTTTTTCGTCAACCACAAAAATTTTATCACTCATCAAGGGTGTCTTCCCTCCAGAATTTTATCACTTATGTTATTTATAGTTATGAGCACTAGATTCCTTAACTAACTTGACTAGCAAGAAATAACTTAAACTTGCCTATGGATATTATCACGACCACGACTAACAGGTTCAGCAATAGCAGTAGTAGTAAGGAAAATAATGGGAAGATTTCTAATCTGGACGGACTTGACCTATTTGAATATTCATGCCAAATTTTCTTGCTACTGTTTGATCTCTATCATATATCTGACTTGCTAAATCTTTTCACAACCATATGATGTATTACATGGTAGAAATCTAACTTTACTCAAGTAATTGACGTCCTAACATGGTCAAGCCATACATGCTCTGCCTGGTGCTTCAAGCTCGGTCAAAGCAGCCAAAATATTGTCTGATTATGTTGTATGCAAGACTCGGTCACATTTCTCATTTCTTATGTATTGGACGTGTTCCACTCAAGGGCTGGTGAACTTGCCTATTTTAGCATCCACATAGCGGTCATCATCCTTTTTGCGAGAATCATTTTTTCTCAATATCCAAGCATTTTCCTATCAAAATAGTGTGTCTATGGAGGATGACTGAAAGTTGAGAAAGCTTCTAAAGAAAGATTAAAGAATACAAGAATCATGCACTTGAGTACTGTTAAACTACGAAGGACTATGCCTTTATTGTTATTTAGAAGAATCACAGAATATAATTACATAAAATCATGAGCAAAACTCTCTTTATATAGACCCTATATAAGACCAAATTCTACTCAAAGCATGTCTCGTGATATTACTAGGATTTTTAGACTCTAAATATCATTATGTCTCTATAACCAAATTTACTTATTATGTCTACATCTCCCCTCAAATACACGATGGTATGGCATTGGGAGTTTGTCTAACAAAAAACGAAAAACAAATATCGAGACTTGTGAGGTGCTACAAACAAATTTTGAATTGCTGATGTTGATGCCAAATTGCTGAATTGCCAATGTCGGTACTGAAGTTGCAAATTAAACCAAGCCAAGCCAATTGTGAACCAAACCGAAAAGTGAGCCATACACTCATCTGAATTCTGAAGACTACTCAAAAAGTCAAATATTCATTTTTTTGGATAGGTTTAGGATTCTAGAGATCCTAAACTCAATTTAAGATAAGGTTTTGTAGATCCCAAACTCAGTACAAGATGAGGTTATGGAAACCTTCAAACTCACTATAAAGAAGGCTTTGCTTATGATTTTATGTAATTGTATTTTGTAATTCTTTTGTTATCAATATTTTTTTTTTCAGTTCTTTTAACAAACTCTTATGTCATACCATTGTTAGTTTGAGGGGGATGTTAGATATAATAGGTAAGTTTGGTTGTAGAGTCCTAATAGTATTTAGTATTTAGAGTTTTAAGAGTCCTATAATCACGAGTCATAGTTTGAGCAGAATTTAGTTTTGTGTAGGGTCTATATAGAAAGAGCTTTGCTCATGATTTTATATAATTATATTTTGTCATTCTTCTGAATATCAACAAAGATGTTTTTGGTTGTTTAACACGTACTAGTTCAAAATTAACCCTTTATATAAGTTGGTGTCAAATTCCTAGCAGAATAATTATGAGCAGGAAAGAGCCATGCTATGGAGTCTCGTTGTCACTTGGTGGTAGGGTGCAAACAGCTCAGGTTGGGCAAGATTTTGAGTAATTTCATATCCGAACCCGAAAATAGGGCGGGTTTTTGAATGGGATAAAACTTGCCCGTTAGGTTTTGAACGAGTTTGGATTCGGATTGGGTTTCAACGGGTTGAGCTGGTTGATTGAGTTATGCTTCAAACTTAATTTGTTAACCAAGTTTTTTAAAGATAAAAGTTTATATGCTTGTCAAAATTTGATGATATATAATATGTAAAGTTGGCATTAATTTCAAAAGCCACCAAAAAACATTATCATCATGTTTAATAATATAAAACTAACTTAAATATATATTAAGATTTAAGTTTTATTGCCTGAAAAATTGCTCGTTGAAGTATTTAAAGGCATGAGAGATGAGAATATATGTGTTTAGATAACTAGTTAGTTGTCGAATGCCAACACATTAAGATGAATACTCAATGAATATCAGCATTTATGGCAGGTTTCGGGCGGGTTAGGGTTTGGGTTTGAGTCGGTCGGGTTTTGGAAAGAAATACAATCTGCCCATCGGGTTTTAGGCGGGTTTCAAAGGCTTTAGAAACTTGCAGTTCGCAGTCTGGTGGCGTTTCAGGTTTAGGTGGAACCTTACCTGATATACACCCCTACTTGGTGGTAGGAAAACCTACCCTTTCTTGTCATTCTGTTTGAGCTTATACAACTATGAAGCTTCAAATAAGCCCTAGACCAGTGAAGAGCCTAAATGAAGAGGGTTTAATCTAATCTAGGTTTTGGTCAAGTTCATGACTTCATTCCTCACATGGCTTGACTATATTACATGGCCTGGATAATGTCTACACTTTTTATGCAGCTCCGAAATGTTGCAACCAGCCATTTGAACTTTGTATTCTTTAATCACAGCCATGTCAGAGCCCTTGGGAAGACAACCGCCGACTGTACTTTTAATGGCTTAACTATCATAAATTCCTGTGGCAACCAGAACGGGATGTTTTCGGAAGTTTCTTCATAATGTGCAAAAGCAACAACTATCTTGGGCCTGTATTTCGCTTGAGCCTTCGCCAGATCTTGCTCCTTATTGCTGAGATAGTCTCAGACTAACACCTTTTTTAAGGGCCAACCACTAAGCTTGCTGGCTTGGACCTGTAAACTCTACATGGCTAACGTATAAAGTCTTTTCTGAGTTCTTCCTCTGTTAAATCTGGAACTAAACCAATCTAATGGATGAAACACATCATGAATATTGTTTTAAACATTCAGTAAGAATAAAAAGTGTAACAGCGTGATCCATAAAGTTTCTGTACGCTTACTAATATTGTACTGTTATGAGACTCACCCCTGACCCCTCAGCAGTAGACATTTAATGTTGAATCGTAGATTGTCCTATATGTTTGAAATTTAATGTTGAATCATTGTCATCAATCTTTGAAGCACATACAGTTTCTGGACAAAGTCCATGGTATTTGTGCAATCGCTATTGCATGTTTACATATAATTTTTTTTTGTATTTTAATATTTTACTTATTCTTAAACTGAAATTTTAAGTCAAGTAACTTAGTTTCAATGTCAAGAATGCAGTGATGGGTTAAATAAGCTCTGCATTTTGTTTCGTGTTAAAAACATAATTTCAGTATTAGTCTCGAGTTTAAATTATATTTTTAAAATTTCTTTTTGCAGGCCAAGATTAAGGGTATTGAGTTACAACTCAAGGAGACCCTTCATCCTAGTGATGCTAGGTCTATCATCGGGTCAGAATCTGGATCCTCAGGAGTTCTTTCCACTCAAAAGCAAGTGGATGATGGTGTTGATTCGTCTGCAGTGACCAGAAAGCTTGAAGAAGAACTCTCAAAGCGGGACGCACTTATTGAGGTTCGCTATGATTCAATTTTCATTTTTCAAGTATATTGTCCTAGAATTTCCTGATCACTGTTTATCTGTAAATGAACTTCAATCTGCCCATTTCCCTTGATTTGGGTCAATAATAATTTCATATGCCAAAATTAGTGGTCAACTTGTATTGCCGGCTTCATCTATCTTATCGACTGTTATTGGAAAGCCCCCTTTGTTTTGATAATATTTTTGGTGCAGTGATCAAATACTGTAAAGATATTTGGTCTATAAGCATTTAATTTTTGTAGGGGGAAATGCACTAAAATACCCTCAACTGTTGGGGTAGTTTTAACTTGCTACTTGAATTTTATTTTGCTCCAACTAGACATCCTAAACATTTTTTTATTCATATCTGATCTAAGACCATTTAACAGAAGGGGTGTTAATTACTTGATTGCCCTTTTGTTAGTCTTCTGAATTTCTACTAATTTTCTCTTTTATGAGAACCCCGCCATTATCTTCACCACCCTCCCTCTTCAATTGCCTCCTTCGATTCAACATCCTTGGCAACAACCTCTCCTCCGGTCCTTTCTCCGTCCGACACTCGCAACTCGGCTTTCAAATTTTATAATAAAAAATATCATCAATAATCCCATTTTTATTACCCCAAGCTCTCTTAGTCTTCTTAAATTCAACCCCCATGAATCGAAGAACCACTCGCACGCTCACTCTCGTAATCATTCTCTTGCTGTCAATCCTAATTCAAACTCCTATTCCCATTAACAATCCCGTTCCCAAATCAATACTCTTATATGAGTCTTGCCCTAATTTATGGAATCTTAACTGAAGCCATTCTTGCCCAAACCATGGTCACAATCGCGGTCTCGGCCGCCGACTCGGCGGGCACTGAGACGGATCGGTCTCGGCGACTCAGATCGGTATCGGACGATACGCACAAAACGCTACATAGAAAGCTCAAAAAATTCTGAAAAAATGACGACAAATCTTTAAAAAATGTAGATATCCACATTCATGTATTACATGTCCAAAATATATCACCTAGCACACTAAACATAAAGCGAAAGTATAAATACACGCGTCGTCGGTAGAAGCATATCAAAATACACGCACAATATAGTAAATTGCACAAACTACATTCATAAATACTTGCTAATGTAGTTATTTTCACATTAAATTGCGATGAGGTACAAAATCATCATCATAATGTCGAGTCGACCGAGTCAACTCCGATTCTCGGCCGAGTCGGTCTCCTCTGAGTTGAGTCGACCGACTCGTGACTCGGACTCGTCTCGGAGCGGGCCGAGACGGATACGACTCGGCCGACTCGTCTCCGACTCGGCCGAGTCTTTGAACCATAGCCCAAACTCACATAACCCATCTTCATGCCAGCGTTACCGATGGCTACAAGCTTTTCACAACCACCTCTTCCAGAATAACCATCTCCTTTATCATGTTCTTCTAACCCGTCAGATACACTTTCTCCACCATACTTATAAACAATATGAAATAAAAGTAAAATAAAAAATTAATTATCTAACAATTTTTCTTATAATTAATATGAAATGAAAGGGCTTATCCCTTGAAAGGTTTATCTTCTTGCAAGTAAATAAATTTTCACTTTCATATTGAACTAGAGAAACCTATTTTCTTTTACTTGAAGAATAGAGAGGTTTAGTGTTTCAATAGTAAATCTGATAGTTTTTTTCTTGCTGCATTAAAAATTGAATGGTTGTAATGGTGATAGCAGTGGTGGTATATATAATGGTGTTGGTGGTGGAGGTTAGATTAGGCAGGGGCGGAATCAAGGGGATTGTGCAGGCGCCCCCCAACCCCCAACCAAAAAAAAAAAAGACGGGAAAAGTTGAAGGCATCGTTAATATTTTCATTAAATGTAAATCATGCTTTTACTAAACCTTCTATAAATAGTCTTTACAAAGTTTCTTTGTCATTTTCAAATGAAAATTTAGTAAGGAAAGAATATATTAGCTAATATACAATGCCCCAATATCTTTCTATATACATCTTATTAATTATACATGGAATTATCCAGCATACATACCTTATATAAAAATCTTTAATTGGTAATAAGCTCCATGAACTGTGAACTACAAAAACTTACCATGCCAATTAAGTAAAACTTTTGATTTGACAGACTTGTTATATTTATTCATGAAAAAAATTGATAAAGCCTTCAAGGTAGCAATGAAATTTGATTCTTAACTTTTAAGTAAACCTATACCTACATGATTTATTTCTGATACTGCCCTACCCAGAAATTTTTCTTGGTTTCACAACTGAGATTAGGGTTAGGGTGGCAAAGGGGATGTTTGGTTAGGGGTGGAAGTGAGGAAGTAGTAATAGTTCCTTTGGAACTTGAGAATTGGTCAGTAAGTTTTCTGGTGTTTGGATGTTGTTGGGAAGTGTGGTTTGAAAATGTCATGTCTTTTCCAGTGTTTGGATGGTAATGTGAAAGTGGAAGTGGAAGTGGAAAAATTGACTACAAGTTGACCACAAAATAATATTAAAATAAAAATTAATTAAAAAAATAAAAATTGGACTGTAATTAGAATGCAAGTGAGATTTACCGGATAAAATTAACTGTTTGAGCTACAACTTATTACAAATGAAATTTACATGACCACAAAATTAACTGTAGCACCCTGGAAGTGAGGAAATGGTTGTGTTAAAAAGAAAAGAGAAAAGAAAAAAGGGTTTTCTTTTCCTTTTCTGGTGTTTGGATGGATAGGGAAGTGAGAAATGACACTTCCCCATTTCCTTACTTCTGCCCACTTCCTTGAAACCAAACAGCCCAAAAAGAAGTTTAAAAATAAAGAGGGATGAGGAGGAAGAAGATGATATTTTGTAAATATTAGAATGATTTAGGGTATATTAGTCCTTTTCCTGACCGTGACATGCACGTGATGTAAGGAACTAATAGAATTGTAATGTAAGGTATTTGGCTTGAACCACTTAAAAAGTTTAGGCTATTAATTTGGAAGGAAATAAAGTCAGGGTATTTAGTTGGAAACACCCAATAGTTGAGGGTATTTTAGTGCATTTACCCCCATTTTTGTAGATCGCAAACAATTTAGTTCAATTTGGCTAGTAGGATTGAATGAGGATCAAGCTCAAACCTACCAACCTTTTAAACCCTCAACCGTAACACTGTCAAGCCTGGATTGATTGGTTTGTTTGGCTTAACCTATTTAAAACAAGTTTGAAATCTTGATATCATTATCAATACCCGACGATGGTTTATGTTAGTATCATCAATATCGGATGTTTCATCTTGGACATATCATTCACTACTTAAAATATTTTTAAAATTATTTAAAAAATTGCTAAGATCATTTGCAATGTTGACTTGATTCCTTTAAATAATTGATTGAGTTGTGATCATATTTCAGTGAAATATTATACAATAGAGTAGCTTTTTTAAGGAACTATAACACAATACTTAGTGCAACTTAAATAAAAGAGATGTGGATTTGTATTATTTTTTTTAAAAAGAACTATTTCAAGAGGGGGTATGGATGCGACAAGTTGATTATTAGAATAATTATGCTGATTTTTCATAATTTTTAGAGTAGGTTTGGGCCTGTATGAGTTGATTTTGGCTTATATTGTAGGGTTGATTTTGCCCCGGCTACCGATACAATATTGTTGATTTGTTCCGGGATCAGGTAATATTTTGAAATCTTTGAAAGTACACCTAGAGGGGGGGTGAATAGGTGTAGTGCTAATTTAATGTAAATTTTTGCGGAATTAAAAACTTATACACTAATAAAATTAATCACAAGTGATATCGAAAGAGTGAAGCCGAATTCTTGGTGAAGGACTTTAGAATTTCTCTTCAAGATTTCTCTAGATTAAGAGTGGAGGTACTTAAATAGCTCTCTTAGAATGATACAAGTGTAAGCACAATATCAAGCTATATAGATGAACAATAATAGCAATGCGAGATATAACGAGAGTAGAGTTTAGAGAGATAACCAAACACAAACATAAGGATATGTTTCGAGGTTCGAGCACCAAGCCCCGCGTCCCCGCCTTCACCGCGTGAAAGATTTCTATTATCTCCATTAAGAAACTCCATAAAGGATACAAACCCAATTCTCTACATAAGAGAAGACACAAAGTCAAGACACAAAGCCTCTGCACAAAGTAATCACCTCTACACAAGAGGGAATGCACAAAGCTAAAGCACAAAGAAAAAGAGTGGTTACAACACTTGGTGATCACAAAGATCACAAACAGTACCTCTCACAATACAAGATCCTAGATGATAGATTTTGTAATGAATAACTCAAGTTTGTGAGTAAACAAAGATTTTGAAAGTGAAGCACAAAAGAAAACACTTGGGAAAACTTCTTGAATGATATAGAAATTTTAAACTTGAAATTAGAAATTCTCAAAACTTGTTTTCTTTGATTTTTCAGAACTTTTGAAACCAAATAGATATATGGATTTTGAGCTAAAAAACTCTTTAAAAATTTTGCTTTAAAACTTTGTAGAGTGTAGGAAATGTTGCTCTTCAAAAATTTCTTCAAAAACTCACCCAAAAACGCCATATATATAGCCTCAAGAAAACTAGCCGTTGGGATCCAAACACATGCCAGATGAGCCTGTCGGTCGACCTCCAACGGTCAAATTTTTGAGTGTTGGGGTTTTTCGGCCGAGAGCACTGCAGGGTTGGTCGGTTGATTGGTCGGTCGACTGAGCTCTCATACAATTGAGCTGCGCACGTTCTGTGCACATCGGTCGACTGCTCGGTTGGTGGGCAGAGCAAATAAGCTCTGCCGTCGGTCGACCGGCTCAGCCCAAAAACAGAATATTGAGATTAAAAATGAACTTTTGAAATCCAATTAAATCCAATAAATCCTAATAAATTTCAAAAAAATAAGTTCATGTAAATTTAATGAAGTACAAATATGTGATAAAAAATCAACGCATATTTACAAACATGTGAACATATTTTTAAGATATAGAAATTCAATCTAAAAACCAAAAATCATATTTTCCGAAAATCAAAATTTTAAAATGAAAGCTAGTTTTCAAAACTCCATAAATACAAAACCAAGCTGTTCAAACATATTTGAAGCTCAATAGTGTATGGATACACACATAAAATGATATGAACTTGTTTTTGATGAAAAGCAAAATATGAAACGTAAATCGGTTAAACCGAAACCAAACTTTTGTGTGTGTAAGCTTGAGTTGAGCAATCAAAACTAATCTATTTTTACAAGAGATTTAAACTCACAAACTCTAGACTCTAGTTTTCTTGTAGATCTTCTCCACGTAAACTTGATCCAAACTTGATTCTTCGAGTTGGACTCCTCTTTGAGTGCTTGATATGTTTTATAAGCTTGAGTTCTTGAATTATCATGTGTTAGCTCCAAACTTGACTTTAAGTTTTTTAGTGAAACCAGACATCAACTAAGATCTTGATCAATATCTAAAACTTAAACACAATAAGATCATTAGTACTATAACTACATGAGTAAGTCATTATCAAAACTAGAGTGATGGGTCTTTGGGCCAACAATCTTGACTTAAACTGTCAACTTAGAAGCGTGAGGGTCAAGAATAAATAATGCATACAACCAAGTCAAACTTATATGTGGAAAGAGCGTACAATTATTTTAAGTCTAACAAACATAATATTTACATATATAGTATATTATGTGAAAAAATTATAATGATTATGTAAATTTATCTGGTTGTTTGTTCAGGTTGTGTTGTTGTCTAGTTGTTTGTTTTTTCGTTTCTATGGATTTCAGACTTTTATTTGGTTCATTTTAGTTTAAAAAGTAAATTTAA
The DNA here is from genome assembly GCA_038442645.1 of Agave tequilana. Classification (NCBI taxonomy): domain Eukaryota; kingdom Viridiplantae; phylum Streptophyta; class Magnoliopsida; order Asparagales; family Asparagaceae; genus Agave; species Agave tequilana. The sequence continues at coordinate 110,469 of JAVJIF010007425.1, read as the reverse complement.
GCCTAGTGTGGTGGATTGTATATGCCAATTTTGAATTGATGCCACTAAATTTAGTGACCACCATTGATCTAGAAATTGTCCTAGTAGGTGGTTAAATTTAAAGGTTTCTATAGCCTCTTATTTCCCTCCACAATTACTTAACCATTTTACTTGGTAAAGAACCTTTTCCTATTCTCTCCTACAGTTATGCAGCCATTATCTCTCATTATTGCCTCCAAAATACCTCTCTACAATTAAGAAAACATTTTTCTTGCACTCTTCCCAAAAGTGGACGCATTTGCTTGTGTCTGTTGGTGGGCGCTTGCATGTATGTGTGCAACCGCTGAGCTAGGGATATCACCAAATAAACTGCAATGTTGTCACCAAAAACTTGCAAAGAGATGAAAATTTCAGAGATTTGAGATGAGTCTTTGGTACCCTTTCCTTCTATGCCTTTCACCTTTTATTCCTTAATTCCGGATCAGTTCTTTACCTCTGAGTCTAATCTATTTTTGTTGACTCTAGTCTAGTTATCAAAGTCTAGGTCGCTGGTGGCATTCTTTCTCTTTATTTGTTTCTTTACCTACATTAGTTTTGCAGTTCTATGAACTTAGGGATGCAAATCATCGACCATTTATATGGGATTTTTAAAATGACCACTCGATCACACTCAGGCTGATTACTGCTTAGCTACAGTCTAAATTTCCTGTTCTTTCTGTGTGACTGGAGATTACAAGCTATGTTGCGAATGGTATGGAATATGGATGGTATGCAGGACAAATGATACAGATATGTGCATACACTAGATCCTGAAATATTGGATTCTGGTGTGTCGCGAATATGGAAATAGTAAATTATGTATCTATGTGAGTTAATATTGAAATGTTTAAAATAGAAAAATAACTCAGGTAATATAAAATATTTTCATGTTAATAAATTTAGTAGTTACTACAGTAATTATAAATCTTCACTAAGAAAGTGGACAAATTATATGAAAGCATTTACAATTCAAATGGAATTGTGAACCTCTAATTAACGCGGTAGATGTTTTTAACTTCTTAGTCTTGGATGCATTTCTTACACGTTTTTGACATGTCTCGGAAGATTATAAAGTGCTGGATCATAGGAATATCAAGCTAGTATCCATCAAGTATGCAGTATCCAAGTATCTGTTACGTATCAAATACTCTGATTTGGGTATGCCTCCTTTAAGAAGTACCCGTGCAACATAGCATGCAAGTAAATGCATTTAAAGGTTGGGAGTATTAGGTGATAACAATCCTCTAATGTGGTAAAGTGATCATTCTTTCTTACTAGTTTCTTTTATAGAAGAACATTGACCTTACTTGATATCTGGTTTATAAAAAAAACTATTTAGCTAATTAAATAGCAAGACAAGACTGTCAGTATATTTTCTATTCCGTGGTGTCATTAATAAAATTCTTTTCTTGGCTAAATAGTTGGTAGATTATCAGATGTTTATTTAAGCAATGAAGGATGTGGTTCTGCCTTTCACTTTGTTCCTGTACTTTTTGAGGTTTAGGCAAAAGGGTCATGCTTGTAGTACTTTCAACTTCTTGCCTGAGTTAATTTTGTTGTATTCTTGATCTAATCATGAAATTCCTCTAGTTAATGGAGTTATATTTCCCTTTTGTTTTTAGCTTTTTTTTTGTGGTTCCCCCACAAAAAAAAAATTAAAATAAAAAAATGAACACCCTACCAAACAAAAAAAGTTGCCTTATTTCCATATCCCCCAAGAAATCTTTATACTTCTAATGCCCCCCCATATCATATAACTTGTTCTAACCCTTTACATCTCCATCCAAAACTTAACAGCCCAGGGCAGAAATTTCCCTGTTGCTCTTGTCCTTTCGCTACCTGCCTCTCAAAATCCTAACCTTAAACATGAGCTTAGGGTTTGTTTCAACACCTACCCAAAAATCTAGTTCATAAATTTAAGTAGGGTAAGAAGAAGATCCAAGTGAGGAATTACAAATGGATTTGGTTGAGTTTGCAAGGATTCTCATTCTGAATTTGAGATGGGCAGTACTTGGGTCTGCAAGGTGAAGGTTGTAAATGAAGATGAGTTTGGTATGTTTTAGTAATTGAGCTTCTTTAGGTATTGACATCAATGTTTAAAATAACGGTAACGTAACAATAACGTTTTTCTTTTGTTATGTTAACATAGGTTATAATGTAACGCATAATGTAGGTTACCGATTTAATATTTATTTAATAAAAATAAATATATATACTATATTTAAAATTTTTATACAGAGAAAAATAATTTTAAAATATCTAAAAAAATATCAAAATAATATATAACACATTTAACAAGTCTCACAACAAATTTTAGCGAGCATTGAGGAATTGAGGTGCTCCGATGTCATGTGGTTCCTCATCAATTGAAGAGAGATCGAAAAGAGATTGACGACGAGTTCCTTGTCAATTGAAGAGTTGTGCTGTTTTTTAATTTTTGGAACATTACAATGACGAGTTCCTCATCAATTGAAGAGAGATCAAAGAGAGAGAAACTAGAGTGCTTCGATGCTCGCCGATGAGAGAAATGAAATTGAAGAGGAACTGTAGAGAGAGGAGGAACCGCACGAAGAAGCCACCGTTGTTGTCGTCGTCGTCGACTGCAGAGAGAGGAGGAACTTGGGTGCTTCTATGTTTCACTCGCCTTCGCCAATTTAGCGTTTCACGTCGATTTGGTCTTGAGAGAAATCGCTTCGTTGTTTTATATTTGCAATTTGTGTAAATAACTTGAGTTACGAATGTTATGTTATTTTCAAAACGTAATGTTCGTAATGCTCCAAAAAACGCTCGTTACTGGGAACTACGTTTTTTGCGAGTGTTATATAACGGGTAGGTGTTGTTATATTCTGTAACGGGTTATAACGAGTTACATAACGGGTTTTTTAAACCATTGATTGACATATTGTGGAATGGGTGAAGAAGATAGGTCATTAAGGTAGATTTTGAGAAAGGGTTAATCACCATCTTCCTTTGGATTTCTACAATTTGAATTGCATGGGCTTTGATAGAGAATAGGTTAATTAAGGGCAACAGTATTAATTGGATGAAGAAGAGAAAAGGAACTATTGGAATAAGTATTAATTTATTGGAAATGCCATAAAAGGGAATATTCCCAGCATATGCTCCTAAAGTAACAGTTGGGGTTCTTTTTAAAGAAACTTTATTTGAGAATATAGAAAATGAGGACATCTGAGGGGCATATCATAATGAGGCAGATTTCCCCCCCATTTTCTCTTTATTTTTTGTTTTGTGGAGGTGGGGGAGGGTATTAAAAAAACCTTTTTTTAGTAGAAAACAGTAAACACTGAGTGAAATATTAACTGGCTATTACAGGTTTGGACCACAAAATGTTCATCTTTTACACTGTTTGACTGCAACTAATTTAGGATGATGCTCACATGTTGGGTTCAAGTCTTACTTCAAACCTTGTTGTAAAGTACCTATGATCAAACAGAGCGAAGTGAGGTTTCTCCCGTGACTCCTCCTTGCAATTTGTCCATCCGTCTGTCTTCCAAAAAAAGAGAGCCACAGAGAGCTAAGAGGCTCTCTCCTCCCCCTCTCCCCGCCTCCCTCCTCCTCTCTCCTCTTTCCTCTCTTCCCTCTCCCTCTCCAATCTTCCCACTCCTTCTTCCTCCCCTCCTCCCTCTCTTCTTAGTTGCTCGGTTCCACCGCAAGCGGTAATCTAGTTTAGACTGGTGTAATTGGTCGAAGAGAGTCAAGATACCTGCCTAAACTATAGGCCTAGCTAAGGCTTTAAATAATGACCCACATGAACTGATTCTTGGCTGGTGTGTTTTTCAGATATGAACATATATAGTTGTACTTAATGTTGTGCAGCATGACCTAATCAAAAGACTACATGATCCAGAATAGAGCTTGATAACGTGATCATTTCAGACCCATCCCTCACTATAACTTGTGATTATATTTTATGTTTGGCTTTATCAATTCCCAGTGTCTACATGTGTGGCTGTTATACGGCATAAGGATGACAATTTTTTTCCTTCTAGTGCTGATAGTAAGAGCTTGTCAAGGGCTTTGGGCTAAAAGAAGGCTCCTTGTTTATAAAATGAAGCCTAGACTCGTTTAATTTTGTTGTAACCATAGAATCTGAACTTTCTTGGCTGATTGAAACGTATCTGTGCGCCTGCTTGAGCATAGCCAGCATCAGTATAGACTTCTATCTTCCACCTGACTGCAGACTACTTGTTGATTTTAATGTCATCTATTCCTTTCTTCTGTCAATTCACGCAGTCTTGGCCTTATCTATTTCTGTTAATAGCTTCTTCATTTCTGCATAGGCTTGACGGTCTCTTTTTGGATTCCGAAATCTGCGATGCTTGTTAATTCAAACGTTTTCATTCTTGAAATCAAATTCTGTGGAAGTTTATTCATTACAGTTATTTTGAGGGATTTTTATGTACTTTTCTCGCAATATTAGCTCAATCATTCTCTTGTTGATTCATTGCTGTTAATTTTGTTTATTCCTGCAGAAATTACATGAGGAGAATGAAAAACTGTTTGACAGATTGACTGAGAAAGCATCTTTGACTGCATCGCCACAGGTTACTTCCATAAGATCGTTTTACAGTTGTCTTGTTTTTACTTATTTTGTCACTGCTTCAAGTTAATCTTTACTATTCTCATTTTGGGAACTTTACTATGTCAATTTTGTTTACTTGGGAACAATTGTCTGGAGGGTCAAATTAGTAAGGAATATCATCAGGCATCATAATGTCTGATACACATATTTCCGTGCAAAATGACAAGCCATCAAGCTCTTCTTTGCTTGATTTATAACTTTAAAAATGTTTTTGCAGCCCATCCTGTTATGCACAAGAAAACATCATTATATCAAATTTCACCATAAATCTTGTAGTAAGCATTTATGGTTTCAATATCTCAGTATAGGGGATACTTTTGGGTTTTCTTTTGGTAACTCTCTAGGTAGATTACTTGTGCAAAATATTTTGAAGAAACATTCAATCTTATTCCATTGCCATTCATATAACTATGAAACTGGATTTGGCAATCACACTATATCTGGTCATATGCAACTTCAGTCACTTCTCTTTCTATGAAAACAATTTTATGGTCTCTGACAGTCACCAATTCTCTTGGGTTATACCTTTTTGTGGGTTACATTTTTTATTTAATAAATTCCTTGTATTTATATTTACCTTGTAAGTGTTTTTGGTTATTAGATGAGTGCAATGGATATATTCTGATTTATGGTCTATGATAAATGATGGTTACACAATGAAAACAACCTTGTGCCTTATATAATCCATCTGGATCCTGTTTTTGACTTGTTTGACAGCTATGTTCACTTCTAGTGTCTTTTGTTTGTCTTCTGTTTCATTACTGGCAGTCTTCTTTCAATTTTGAAATCAACATGAAGTATTATAGTTCAAGTGATCTTTTCTCTGATGGTTCAGTCTATATATGCTACCAAAAAAGTAGCTTCTTTCAAAGAACATGGAAAAAACATGGTTTTAAATCTCGGTATTAGTCTTGATATTCACAAAGGGTTTTTAGTATCAATATTGGCAATATCGGTTGATATCAGCGGGTTAATAACATATTGGGTATCTCAAAACCCATACAATATTGCCGATTTAATCAGAATCGGCTGTATTTGAGACCATGGGGGAAGGGGGATATGTTTGTTTCGAGTTGGAACTCTTGTTAATTCTAAATCTGCTACCAGGCATTTCTCTGTCATTTTGTTACATTAGACAGATTGAGTCGAATTATGTGCATGAAATTCTGTAGTAAGATCTCTCTTATATTGACTATTTGCCTTAGGTGTCAAGCCCTTCTACGAAAAGGCTACCCAACCCACCGGCACGAGACATGAACAGGTATAATGTGTAAAGGAAGATTTATTTAAACAATTAATTACGTTATTTGGTACTTCCATGGTTATCGAAAATGAATATTCTTTCATTTTTTTGTATCTGCAGGAGAGACAGCAGCAATGGACGATCTTTAGATGCCCTCCCATCGCCTGTGATCCAGGATAAAACTGAAAGCACAGGAGCACTTGTGAAGTCGGGCACTGAAAAAGGAAAAACACCTGCTGGAGAATACCTTACTGCTGCCCTGATGGAGTTTGATCCTGATCAATTTGAAAGCTTTGCCGCTATTGCTGATGGGGCAAACAAGCTTTTGATGCTGGTATTTTTCTATGATGGTTCAAACAATAGCTTATTACATTACTTTTCTTCGTTATGGTTGATGTTGATGGTAAGAAAAATGTCGCTTCTTCGTTATGGTTGATGTTGGTGGTAAGAAAAATGTTGCCTTATTTTGCATAATATTGATATAGGGTAAATTGTGCCCTCAGGTAGCTAAATTAACGACGTCAATTCTAGCTGTAAATCCAAATGGAAAGAGGGATGGATCCAAAAGAGAGTAATATATGAGGACATTCAGTATGGGACTTATCTGAGAAAAAAGAAATTCAGGCAGTGATTGTTGTGCAAAATGTTCTTCAGTGTAACATTATCATGTTTACTGCTGTAATCTATGATAGAATTCTAGGAATTCACTTGCATATTTGAATAGAAGTTGCTAGATAGCCGTAACATAGCTTATCATCAAAATTTCTTCCTTGATTGCCTAGTCGAGATGACAACAGTTCTTGAAGCTATAATCCTAATTTATTCTAACGCACTGTAAAATCTTCTCGAAGCTTAACTCTGTTGCTGCTGTAACTTAAAAGGACAGTCCTTGTTAATGTTAAACTCTTGATTATTCCAATTTCACCTAGTCATCTCTAGATATCATGTAGACAAAAGATTCATAAAAGTATTTGTAACTAAACCTGATTCTTTCTTGCTCTTTCTTCTACCCATGTGGACTCTCATTTGCAGGTCTCTTTTGCAAACTTGTTTTTCAGAGTCTGAGAAATATAATGGACGTTCTGTTTTATCCTCATCAAGGATACCATTCTCTTCTTTATTATAATATCTTCTTCACCACCAACCATATCCCACTTTTCCACATTCACCCTGGACTTTGCTGCCATGATCAGATGAACACATGTTCCAGGGTAACTGGTTATACCTCTAAACTTGCAAGATCTTGCCGTGATATTGTATGATAGAGTGACAACCTTTATACTTCAAAAGACAATTATGTTGCATTCCTATTCCAATAGTTTTTTGATGAACAAATTGATGGAATTGTTTTGAGCTTTGACGAATGGCCATTGATGATCTCTCAACTGTTTGCTGTACATTAATTCCTTGCTGTTTGTACTTCAATCTAACAACTTTGAACAAAAGTCTTAATACTATAAAAGCCCCTCTGTGCTCTCATCATGTTTTATGGTAATTGAGTTTTGCACTTGATCATATATTGGGCATCTGCTTTTAGCTTTATCTACAAGGACCTTGAGTACTGTTTGATCTTTTCCAAGCATCCAGCTTTAAAAAAAAAAAAAACTGTAGTATTTTTTCTGCGCATTATGCATTGCAAGCAACCACTGTTTTGGTGCCTGATCCTTCTATATTTCTCTACTTTTGATTGTGATTTTTTAGGTAAATGAAAATACATAATTCTTTATTCTGAAAAGTTTCCTTATGTATGCAGGTTTTGGCTGCAGTTATTAAAGCAGGTGCTGCACGGGAACATGAGATTCTAGCTGAAATCAGAGATGCAGTTTTCTCATTCATTCGTAAAATGGAGCCAAAGAGGGTAATGGACACCATGCTAGTTTCTCGGGTTAGAATCTTATATATAAGGTCATTGCTTGCTAGATCGCCAGAGCTGCAGTCAATCAAGGTAATAAAATTTCTAAATTATTGTATAGGTAACCCTAAGTGTGTAGTCTTTTTATTTTTTGTATAGGCCCCCAAAATTTTCTCATTGTTCTCTTTCTTTGAAGGTTTCTCCGGTTGAACGCTTTCTTGAGAAAGCTAATACTGGACGAAGTAGAAGTTCTAGCCGAGGTAGTAGTCCAGGCAGATCTCCTGTTTATTATGATTCCAGTTCAAGGAACGCTTTGGTTGATGAGCATCATATTCACGGTTTTAAGGTTAATATAAAACAAGAGAAGAAATCCAAGTTCTCATCAATTGTTTTAAAGCTTCGAGGAATTGACCAGGTACTAATGGTAATAGGACTTTTAGGTGCTATTGTTTTCGTGTTGCTGAGTTCTCAGAATTCTAATGCATAACACTATATATATATAGTGATTTGATCTTATTTGTTACTTGCACATTTCCCCATTCTACTTTAGATAATTTCTGGCGTAGATTTGAGTCTGCTGGCGTGAGTTTTTCTGTTATTCTGTCCCTTCATCTGAGAAGCCTTATGTTCTCCTCTTGTGCCTTCACTTTGATTTGACAGGAAACTTGGAGGCAGCATGTAACTGGTGGAAAGCTCCGTGAAATAACGGAAGAAGCCAAAGCTTTTGCAATTGGGAACAAGGCTCTTGCTGCTCTTTTTGTTCACACGCCAGCTGGCGAGCTGCAGCGGCAAATACGATCCTGGCTTGCTGAAAATTTTGAGTTTCTTTCAGTCACTGGTGCTGATGCCATTGGAGGCGCAACTGGGCAATTGGAATTGCTATCAACTGCAATTATGGATGGATGGATGGCTGGTCTTGGTGCTGCGCAGCCTCCCAACACTGATGCTTTAGGGCAGCTATTGTCTGAATACACTAAGCGGGTTTACACTTCGCAGTTGCAGCATCTGAAGGTGCAACCTAGAACAGTCTCCTTAATTTTTTTCAATCTTTACTTCCTCTAAAATGTTTCTTGAGTGTCTTTGTGTTGAACAATCTTTGGTATCTTCCAATGTTGCTTAAATCTTTGTTATGAATCTTTCCTCTATAAGAGTGAAATCAACAGTATCTTTTTATCTACGTCTAAGATCTTGTTATTAAGGAGATGTGCACTTTCAGTTAGATTAGTTTTTACCCTATACATGGAAAAAATAAACTTCCCTAATCTATAGGCAAGTCACGGTACACATTATATGAAAATTATTTCATCACCATAAATTTGTTTAACTAATGGTTAAAGTCTTGACCCATTTTGAGAGGAATGTCATCACTTCGTATCACCATAGGGTTAGCAATGCCATTAAACCCATCTTTCCACTAGTTATGAATAACTTGTTAGGCATATTCAGAATGAATTCCTTTGTTGTATGTTATCTACTAAAGATATTGTTTAAGTTAATGATACTAGAGGGATAAATTCTGAAGTACAAACATGTAGAGGAGTCTTTTAGAATCTAAATGTTTTTTTTCTTCTTTTTTTTCTAGATTTTTAAAAACAAAGGCCATAGCCTAGATTTGAACTTAGAAATCCCACAACCCATCCCCCAACCCTTTACCACCTGTGGTAGGCCTCGTGACCTAAAGGATTTAGAATTAATAGGATAGAGAACAGTATGGAATGTGATTCCAGCAAATTAACAGAAGAGATGGCACTAGTTCATGCTGATGGCCATGAAACATTTAAGAGCATCATCTTCATTACTTAATACTTAGGATTAATCATTCATCATATTGGTGAATTGAGGAGGAGGTTATGCATAGAAGTATGGAGAATTTCTTCAGACTACCGTGAGACCGTAGAATATGGATGAAGTTTAAGGTAAATTTTTTATAAGATAGCTTTATGGCCAACATTCTTTATCAATCAGAATCTTAGGCAATTTTGAAAAACCTATATAAAAAGCGAGTGTTACTGATTTGAGAATGTTAAGATAGATGTCTGGCATAAAAGAGAGAATAGAAATGACTGGATTTGTAAGAAGCTAGAAGTGACTTCAATTTAGTATTGGATGAGGGCTATTAATGTGATGGTTTGGATTTGTGTGATGGAGAAGAATAAGTGCATCAATAATGGAATAGTTGTTCAGGGAGGAGTGCCCAGGACTGCGGAATGAATGAAACTGGATCAAGGCAGTTAAAAGGATGTGGTAGTTCTAATTCTAATAGCAGAAATGACGCTGTCTGATTTTGATGGAAAAGGTTTATATGATGGATTATGATTGCCTATGTGATCAATGATTCTGATTACAGTCATGCCTTCAAGACTTCAATACTTTATTTAATATTCTCTTCTATGATTCTTTTATTATACATATATTAATTTTGCATCTGGATTAGAGTTTTACCTTTTTCACCAAAGTGTGTGGTACACACAAGTATTCTATCAATTTATTTTTTATCATGTCGCTGAACATATGATTTGTTGGTTAAATTTAAATTTCGCCCCTTGTTTTCTTTCTCTCTCCTCATTTATGTTTGTGTGAAATGGTGCTTATGTTAAGGCTGGTGAGAGGAACTAAATCCTACTCAACATGTGTGCTAAAGAGATTATAGTCGTGATATATATGATATGTTTTATCCATTAATCTAAATAGAAAAATTGGTTTGTGTTGTAATGAGAATGTCTTTGTAAGGTCCTTTTGCAGTGAAATATCCAAAATTCAAATTGGAATCTAACTTATATCCTTTGGGTATTAATTGTTTTAATTTTGTATAGTGGGATTGATGCAGAGAATTTTTTTGTGGGCCTGTGGCGTTGGAATACATGGTGAAAACTTGCGTGTAAAAAACTCATGGTCTTCCAGTGGTTTTGGAGGAAAAAGACCATGTTCCAATACTTTTAAAGTTTCGTCTTGAATGCTTTAATTACTTCTTGAGGATTGATTTTGAAGTTCCTTCATGAAAGCGGGACTTAAGAGTGGATAATTATGTTAGTAGTTATAAAGCAATCACCACCCTTTTTAATGAAAAGAGTATCATGTTGGTCTAATTTCATGTCAATTAGCCTTTGGACTTGAATAAAGTTGGGTCACTGAACTTGGTTAGTTATTAATTTCATAAAAAACGATTGTAGGAAGAATAAACACCTATCGACGCTTGGCTTTGATTGCTGGATTTTACTATGAGGAGAATGAAATTAGATTTCAATGGCACAATGAATTAGAGGAATCCTAGAAATAGGATTAAAACAAAGGATTCACTAACTTTAGCATTTAGATTTACCATTTCTCATCTTTTTACCGTAGTATCTTTGTACGTTTACTTACTGTTGTTCCGACGGGTTACACAATTTCTTACATACTTAGATAAGCTCATAAGCGTTGCATTTTTTTTATTTATTGCAGAGAAGCCCTTGCATGCAAGTGCGACAAACATGTTTTACTAATAGGATAGTGTATAATGTTTGAATATGTTCAAATTAAACCCATCATACAGTTTTTTTTTTTTTAATTTTGGAGTGCATAATCCTTGGTCCTTCATGTTCCTGTAGAATAGCTTGATATATCTCATTTTTGATATTGAAACATATTCTTAATTTATCTTACTTTTTGAATAACTCGCTATTTTGACTTCCTTTTCCCCAAAAAAATATTCTTTAATCCATTAATGAAAGTAGATACATATCTCAGTGAGCAATGGATGTGAAAGGCGTGTTCATAAACATCAAGAATGTGCATTCAAAATATCTGAAATTAAAAAAAATTATAAAATTGATGACACTAGTGAGAAATGTCTGGCACGGATTTATGGTAAAAAAGAGCATTCATGATGATGATAATGATGACACATAGGTGGATAGAGAGGTTACTAGGTATGTTGATGAGCAAGATGGGTTCGCATCATCGTCCATAATTGAATTTTCACAGCGTAACATCAGATTGTAGAAGAAATCAGTGTGGGACCAAAATCATCACTGTAGCTGGGAACCCTTAATGGGGTCCTCACCACACACCAGAACCTGCGCAGGGTAAATCATTTGCTAATAGTTGGGATCAGTTTAGTATTTTGTACACTATATACTTCATAAGAGCTGCAGTCACTGTATAAAATGATGGGAATGCATGGGCACGTCTTGTGAAGATCTTGGGGTCCCAAATGGTCTTGGATGTGTATGTATGTATCAGGAACATATGGAGATCAGACATGACATGGATTGAGTTTGTGATGAGCATGTGAAAAATATTTCAGTGAAAAATATAATTCGTAAAAGGAAATGCCAAACTTGCATGTGTCTGTATGTCTGTGTATTAATCGCATGCTGAATGGAATTTTCGTAAATGCAAAAGACATATCTTGATTTTTTAGAACCACAACTGTCTTGAACAACGCGCTTTAGCATTATAACTTTATCTTACTTACGTTTTGGCCACAGAAACAATAAAAGTTGCTTCAGCTGTCATCTTATGTGTTAAAGTAGACTTCTGCATATTTCTAAAGTATGGAAACCAACTCCCCCACCTTGTCCCTTAATTAGGATATAGCAGGTACCTTGGCCACGGAGGAGGCGGAAGATTTCGCTCATGTAAATAAGCTTCGTTCTGCCTTGGAGTCTGTTGATGTCAAGAGAAGAAAGGTAGTTGCAGTCTTGTCTGAACAGTGTTTTCTTTTCTTCCATTTTGTTGTCTACTTTTTTTCTTATCTGATCTTGTTAGCAGTTAAGTGGCTATGTTTTTGTGACAGTAATGTATTTGTATTAGATGACATATAACTATTTCTTAGCAGTCAACCTGATTTTGGATTTCAAGTTCTAGTAGTGTTGTTATATTTCTTATTTCTAAAATTAGATGTAGTGTAATATGATTTGTGGATAGAGATAAGACGGACCTTTTGGTTTGATGATTAAAAATCATTTCATCCAACTTGAATCCTCATGCTCAGTGGAGTACAGAAGATTTAATCATGAAACTAATCTATTCGTCAAACATAAACATGGGTAAATAAGCATAAACTGCGCATAAAGCTTTTTTTAGATATCATATTTAACCAAAGGCGAAATAACGATCCAAGTCCTCTCAACAGAAATTATATGATGGCTTGCAAGATTACTAGAAGGAGAATAGACCCAAAGTTTCTCTTCCTCTTCCGTTCTCCTTCTCTTTCCCCTTTGTTTTCCTTTCCTCAGTGGAAAGGCAACTTGCTTACGGCAGAGCCTTGGGCTCTTTATTACTTTATATAAGAGAAGCAAGGACCAGGTCTTCTCTCTTCTCTCCTTTTGCTTGGTTGTTCTGGGCCTTAGGCAAGAAAGAGAGACTGGATCCGCCCTCGATTAGGCAAAGCCTGAACAAACAAAGTCCTAATCGTGATCTTGATGCCCTAAAATAAATGACAGATGAAAAATATATGGTTTGAAGACTTCTCACCTATATTTCAGTTGGTTGCAAGGTGAATGATTTTTCAATGAGAACATTGATCACTTGGTTCATGGGTAAAATTGTTCAAATCACATGATTTCTCATACACAACAGTTTAGGGCATGGTTATCTTGATAAAGGTCCATAAAATCTTTGGGTGGTTTACCATGTATTTTAAGGATTTTGATTTGGATTCGTGCACAGGAATCTTATATTATTTATCCTCACATAGAGGTCTGTGTAGGAAAATTTACACACAGAAACACCCAAAAGATATACAAACTTATGTGCAACAGAAGTTATAGTTATAAATAAATAAATCAACATGTGTATTTTGTGTCTCTGTGTTTGTATTTTTATAAATGGAAGAACCTATGAGAGTAAAATAATGAACAAGAATGTAGTTATCCTTTATCTTTTGCCAAAATTCGGAATGGTCCACCTTTTTTTTTGAATAAAGGTCGTAGCCCGGTCTTGAATGTGGGACCTCCCATTTCCCAATCCAACCCCTTACCACTGAGCCAGGTCTTAGTGACGAATGGTACACTTATTTTATGCAATTTTTCATGTTAATAGAAGTGGACAATTTAGAATATCCACCAAACAAGCTTCTCATATGAATGGACATGTGAGGCATTCTGCGCGAAGATAATAATTTTTAGTTTGGAGTCATGTTTTACTTATTATAGCTTGAAAGACATCTTAATCTAAGCTATATAGTTGTTTTGAAACATGCTTTGTTAAATGTTGATGGATCTGGTGAGGTATCATGTGTGCAAGCATATTGCTTTTTCATACTTACACTTTCCTTTGCTGCTCATGTTTTATATGAACTTTTTTATTTCATTTATTGTATGTCTTTTTAATGGATGCAATAGAGATCAGGACTCAGGAGGCACTAAATTTCTTAGTTGTACCAATATGTTTACATTTAATATAACGTTTAGTTAGTTATACGTCTTTTTCAGTTATTGTGTTCAGTAGATATGGTGAAGTAATGATGATTTGAAAGACTAATTTCTGTTGAGTTCTAATATGTGGTCAGTAACTACGTTTTGAAATTATGTGTGCACCCTCTCAAGATAAAAAGCCTTCTGAGGATATTCCATGTACACAATAAAGAACATATGGTTAGAGATGGTGAACATTCATGCATGCAGAAGCATCTGGAGGAAGAAAAGATAAAAAATAATTGTGCTTAACAGCATGCTTGCACACATAAATTTGCGCCTTTGCATTGATTCTGTTTGCACAATCACATGTCTGCATGCAGAAGTAAATGAGGTGTCCGACACATGGGTTTGTTGTAGCCACATTCCCAAGTTGTGCTGCTTTTTCTGGTCTACATGTATATCTGTTCCGACTGATATTATCTATTAGATTTAATAGATTTATTAACTTTTCTGTTCCGTTATATACACTGGTCCTGATTTTCATGATTCTGCAAGAAGATGTAGTTTTCTTAGTTCTAATAGGCATCTTGGTGACTTAAACATTCCACTTTTCAAGTCATAAACAATTCAACATAAAGATAACACTTTATTTTTCTTGTTTAAAGTGTTCATGGAAGCATGTTAATTTCCTAGATACAGGCAACTTATATGTCGCTTTTTGTTATCAGATTTTACAGCAAATGCGGAGCGATACAGCCTTATTAACAAAAGAAGAAGGTGGTTCACCCATCAGGAATCCTTCCACTGCAGCTGAAGATGCACGTTTGGCATCTCTCATCTCTCTGGATGGCATGCTTAAACAAGTCAAGGTTTGGTCCTGTTAGCTTTGTTAGTTCTGTCATGATTTAATATGCACGCTTTTTTATGTCTTATCAAAGATAACATCAATTTGGGCTTGTGCCATAGGAAATAATGAGACAAACATCTGTAAGCTCCCTGACTAAGACCAAGAAGAAAGCAATGTTAGAATCGCTTGATGAACTCTCGGAAAGAATGCCTTCGCTTCTTGACATTGATCATCCGTGTGCCCAAAGACAGATTTTAGATGCTCGTAGAGTAGTAGAGGTATGTTCTACAACCAGATTGTATTATACTAAAGACTGCATTTGTATTTCTGTAGTTTAATTTGTATGTTTCATTGTATGTGCACAAGATTCCATACCTTTGCAGTAAACTACAGTCTTAAGTCATGTATTGTTCTGAGGGATTCCCTTACTTTCATCATCTAGCCCATGGATTGCACTAAACTAGAGCCTGCTGACTGTCACCATTATATTCATTTCCTTGCTTTTCTTTGACATATGTGGATCAGTTGTTACCTACTATTTTTTTTAAAGTTCTATCAATAGCTTGTTTTACTAACTAATGATAGTAATGGAACTTCACCTGCATCCATTATCTATGTTGTCAGACTACATCCTTTGAAAATTTATGTATTTTTGTCATGAATGTCATGTGAACCTCCCCTTCATCCACTTTGTAAGTAGCAATCTACTAATATAAAGGTTGTGAGAATTTCCGAACTTCACAAGTCACAGGAGTGCTTGTGACACCAGCATCTCTATGGAAACGCCCGAGGGAGTGGCCAATATCCTTCACATTGGTTTTTATACAAAACTGGAGCATGAAGCTGCTTCCAGTACTTTATTCTGTTTAATCCCCTTTTGCAACAAGAAAATCTCCCACCTGTGTTGTGGGATTAAGCTCATTGCCATGAATTTGTTACGTCAAACTTATATGGGGTACTGGAAGCCCACCAATTCTGACAAATAGCTGATATAATTGTTTTTTTCTGACAACTGGATCAATTTCCTTCTTGGCAATTATATAAAAGTATGAAATAATAAAACCAAATGAATAAGGTAAATTGTGGTTCAAGAGATTTGATATTGTTCACACAAAAAAAAAAAAATCAATTTTAATAACATTAAAATACTCTTGAAAGCAAATAGTTTGAAATATGTGCACATTCTTGTTCCCCCTTCCCCCTGCCCATTTTCTTATTGTCTTGTATTTTGGAAATTATTTTTCTTTTCTATTTTAATTTTTATTGTCTGAATATAGTTGGAACCCCTAGATTCTCAATATATTGGGATTAAAGGAATTCCCTGTCTAATTTAGGAGTAAATTAGAAATAAGACTCCTAATTTAGAAATTTATATTCTAATTAGGAGTTAGTTAAAAGTTTCAAATCATATGTAAAATCAATATTTTAGTAATTAGCCATCTTTTTATTTTTATTGTCTTAAATATAAAACTCCTATTTTTTCTATATTTTGATAATGTAGTTTTTAATATAATTAGGAGTCGATTAGAAATTGGACTCCTAATTTAGGAACTTCTAAGAGTAAATCATTATTATTATTATTAGTAGTTACAGTAGTAGTAATATTTCTACTATTATTACTTCTACTATTCTATTATAAATTAAAAAGCTTTAATTTCAGTAGAAATCAATTACTTCTAGAGCAAAAATAAATATAATTATCACCTATTACTTATCAAATATGAAATAGGTTTTATTTTTTTTATTATTCAAATTTAGGTTTGGATTGTTGTGGAAAAAAGATGGTACAACCCTAATTAGTTGTGATGCCCATATTATATAGTATACAAATAATACATGCTCTAAAAGTAATAGGAAGTTACAAAATAATATAAAAGGCTTTACTTTTACTAATATTGCAGATATAGCTCTATACTATACTACTATCCCTCAAGTTGGAGCATAGATGTCAATCATACCCTCTTTGTTATATTGAAGAGAGAGACTCTTTCTTGACAAAACCTTCTCAGTAAAGATACCACCAAGTTGTAAACTAAATGTAACAAAGAAGTGACTATTCGATGTTGCATGGCCATGTCCTCGTGAAAAACACGATTATTGACAATGTATGTAGCAACTTGATTGTCATAATGCATCACCATCAATGTTTTGTAGAAGACTCATTCCACGAATAAGAGATGGAATCCATAACTGGAAGGTTGTATGAGTCATGATTTTGTGTGTTGCCTTAGTATTGGAGCAAGAAACAACACTTTGCTTCCTACCCTGGCATGTTACTAAATGACCTTAAGCAAAGAAAACAATAACTAGTAGTAGAATCTGAAGAGGATCATCAGTCCAATCTGTTAAATTGTGGAGCCAAATTATTGCCTTGACGGAGTGTCGCCATGATGATCTCGGAGCGACGGCAGAGCTTTCCGGCGAGTTCAGAGTTTTAGGTTGATGGCAAAGATGGAGCGAAGAGCCTTCCGGAGTGGTGGAGTCTCCGGAGTGGAGGATTACTCCGAAGTACCTAGTCGGAAGAGCACTCCATAGCAGAGTCTCCAGAGCGGAAGATCACTCTGAAGCACCTAGTCGCAGGAGCACTCTGAACCTACAAACCAGAGTTACTCCCCAGAGGTGCTTAGCAGAAGGGACCCAGTCCAGTCTGGAAGTGGTCCAGCCCAGAAGCTTCTTTGCCAGCGAAACTTGGGGAGCACGTCAAGGGCGGTTTAAAGATCTCACAACTTGTAACCCTACTTTTTTCTATAAAAGGGGATGCACCGTCATCAGGGTTAATAGTGATAAAACAGGTTATGCTATGTGAGTGCCATTGTACAGAGTTGTTGTGAGGATTCTCTTATTCTATCATGTAATCTCTCTGACAAATAGTGGATTTATGTGTGGCTCCGTTGTTTTTTCCGATTTGAGTTTTTCACGTAATTTTTGGTGTCTTTGATTGATTTGTGATTTTTGCCTCTTTTTCTTCTTCTGTGTTGTTGATCTCAACAATTAGTATCAGTGCGGGTTCGTAATGACGGATGAAGGAAAGATCAGAGTTGAAAGATTCAGCGATGCAAACTTCAGATTCTGGAAGATACAGATCGAAGACTCCTTGTACCAGAAATATCTTTCTCTTCTTCTCGGTGGAAAGGCCCAAAGTCGAAGGAGATGACCTGATATAGGCTGTTGGAGCGACCATTGGGAGCGTTTCCATCATTCAGGATTAAATTCATATAGGTCTGAGCTGTCGTGGTGAGGACCCGATATTGGCCGTTGAGCGACTGTCAGGAGCGCTTTCGGCATTTAGAAGTGACTCTGTGTAAGTCTAACCGTCAGGGTGAGGACCCGATAATAGGCCGTTGAGCGACCGTCAGGAGCACTTCCGTCGTTTAGGAGTGACTCCGTGTAGGTCTGAGCTGTAGAGTGAGGACTCGATATGTCGGAGGTGCTGGATGGGATCGATCACCTCAGAGTAGTACTCGAAGCGCGACATCATGAACATTTTGAGCAAGCGGTGAGAAGTGATATCTTTCGAGAGTGGTGAGTTGGAAGTTCTCAAGTTGAGAGGCTTCACCTCCTTCAGGAGTTTACTTGCTTCTGCACAATCTTCTCAATGCCCTCGATGCGAGGGAACTTCGGAGTCTTGTGGAGGCCGAAATTCTCGGAGTGCTCGTCATCACTCAGGAGGTCATATCTGGCACGCCTCTGACTGCTTTCGGTGTGGGTGGTCCCCGCGGCGAGAGGTGGTGACGGAGAGCCTGACTCGCAACCTCCAAACACTCAAATACAAATATTGAAACACTTGGTGATCAACTCCTTGGCCACAAATAAAGTACCAAACAAAGATCCTATAGGTTAGATATAGAGATAATGGCTAAAGTTTGTGTGAGAAAACTATAGAGGATAGGAAGTATAAAGCTCAAGAAAACTTTCAGAAAAAACTCTCTCAAGGATGTGGAAATAAGTAGCACAAAAACAATCTTCTCTTTCAAAACTTGTTTTCTCGATTTTTTAAAACTTCTCAAAACTAAAACTTGTTCTTGAAACTCTTTACAATGATTTATAGGCGGGGAACCATTAGAGATTAATCCCAGTCATTAAAACACTGATTAAACCATAAAAAATAAGATATAACCGTTTGGGAATAAAACAAAAAATTTAAAATAGAAAATTGGCCGTTTAAAGGCTTTTTTATCAATTCTGCCATACTCCCGGTCGACCGGGCGGTCGACCGTCAACGGCTATAATCTTTTGGCCGTTGCAGTCGATCGACCGCCCAGAGCCCTACTCTTTTTGAGCTTAAAGCTGGCGGTCGATCAGCCTGGCTCTGCCAAAACGAGCAGCATCTCTCGGTCGACTGGGCGGCCCAGTCGACCGCAGCAGAGCAAAAATACTCAATGCACATTGTGCACAACCGGTCGACCGTGCGGTCGATCAACAGAGCATTCTGCTCTGCTTGCGATCGACCCAAAATTTCATTTTCTTAAAAATCCTTTTAAAATTCTAATTAATTTCCATAAATTCTACAAAAATAAGTTCTTATAAATTCTATTTGGCACAAATATGTGATAAAAAATCATCACATATTACAAACATTTGAACTTTATTTTTTTGTATTTTCAAATTCATTTTGATAACATAGAAACTTGATTTTATAAAATCTAAACATTAAATAAGTTGAACAAAATTCAAAACCATTTTGTATAAACTACAAACTCAAAATTGAAACTTTTGATCTTAAAAACCAATATCAAACTTGGGGTGTGTGTGTAAGCTTGAGAAATCGATTCTGATCTAAACTTTACAAGAATCTAATTAACCTTACAAATATGAGAACTTAAGTCTTCTTTCTTGATCTTCTTCTTCATCTTGACTTGATCCAAACGTGATTCTTGTTGAGCCTAACTCATTCTTGAGTGCTAGATGTGATTTTTGTGCTTGAGCTCTTGAATTAATACTAGTTAGCTTTAAAACTTGACTGTCTATTGTTGAAGCTAAACATTAAACCATCATCTTGATTAAATCTGAAACTAAAATATCACAAGATCATTAGTACTATAATTACATAAGTTGATGACAAAACTAGAGTGATGGACTTTTGGGCCAACAAATGCCTCCATTCAAACCACAAACCCGATCCCCACCCCTATCACCAACACGGCCTTGACCCTAACCTCACTTGCACCTTGTCTGAAGCCCGCGGTGAACCCAAAACCGACTCACACCTAACTTAGACCCCACCTCCCTAGTCCTATCCACCCCCACCCCCTTGCATCTCTCTCTAATTTCACCAACCTATTCTCACAAAATTCCACAATTCTCAGCCAAAATCAACCAAGTCAGTTGCCAAACTGTCAAACCTTTCCACATCTCTATAAATTCAAAATGTTAAAATTCAGAAACCAAATCCTTATTGTTTCCACCCAATCACTCAAATCAGCAATCTTCAAATGTCTTGCGGAACAAATCCCTGCTATCTTCTCCCTCGTCCAGACAAAGGAGCGGGGGCTCATCCTTTCCCTCAGGCACAGAAAGACGCGAGTCCCTCCTGCAGATGGCAAAGATATTCCAAAGGGCATGGGTTTGGGGACAACTTTTCTTCTTTCTATTTCACTTTGCTTTTTATTTCTTTCAAATTTCCTTTTTATTAATCTTTTTCTCTCCCTATCATACTTGTTCATTTATCTCAGCCTTTTTTAATTTCAGATTTTCTTTTATTTCTATATTTTTTATTCTTACATATTTTTTCTCATTTTACTTTAGATTTTCTTTTCTTTTTTATATCTCATTTTTTTTTGTTATCAGATTTTTTTTTCCTCAGGATTTTTTCTTTAGTTATAACATATTTATTCCCTTTTCATTTCAGTTTTCCTTTTACCTTTTTGTCTTTCTGATATTTTTCTTTCTTCATCTCAGATTTTTTTTTTCCGCATAGTTTCTTTACTTTATCATTTTCCTTTATTCTCTGTCTAAGATTTCTTTTTCTTCCTTCATTTTATTCTGTGCATTCTCCATCTCAGATTATTATTCTTCTTTTATCTTAGATTTTTATCTCAAAAGATTTTCAAATATTCCATCCTAGATTTTTTTTATTTCATGTTTTTTGTATATTTTATCTCAGAAGTTTTACCTTTTCTATCTCTCTTTTCCTATTTTGAGCGTGTTTTATGTTGCAGGACGATGTGAACACGATTTATTAAAAAAAATTGAGATTGAAATTGCTTGGGAGTTACAGTCATCAACTCTAATTCTAGGGCTATCATCGTCAGTTCTTGATTTTGTTAAACTAGAGCTTGTATTATATTGTTTGTATTTTGCAATAATCCTTAGTAATTTCATCAGATTAAAGTCAAGTAAACTCGATAATACATTTTGGTTTGGTGATTGTAATCTAAAAACGACCAATGTCTTGGAGACTAACTTGTATTATTGCTCGTCATATGACACTTTTAAAGATACATCTTGAATATCAAGAAAGCTTTCTTTCATGATTAGAAATATCAGTATTGGCATCTTCCACAGGTTATGTAGCATGGGCACTTCTATCATGAAGCCGTACCCATGTTGAACACGGTGACACCCGTGTCAAATACCAAAACTTGAACACTTTCTGAACATGTTTTTAATTGTATATTACATATTAAGTTTATGCATTCTCATCATGTATTTCTTTGCTCCCGTTTGAGATTTATCTAGCATCATGTGTATATGAAAGACCAGAGAAAAATAACTGTTAAAAATCTTGAATGTATAAAAGTATAATTAGTTTAGATATGTTTCGATATAAGAAGTGGATACATGAGCTACTCCAAGAAAACTTGAAGAGCTGAGGTCTATTCTTTTTGCAAATGCATAACAATTAATGTAAATTAAAATTTTAGCTTATATAATCATCGCATGTTATCATATTACTAGATGTTTGGACTTTTTGATGCACCTACATGTCTATGTATGTATGTATGTATGTACTTGTATGTGCACTCCCACTTATTATTTATATATTATATTGTCACGCCACCATGTCTCCATATCATACTTTTTAAGGAATTGCCGTGTCCCATAATTGTGTCGTACTCGACATGTGTATCAAGTTGTTCTAAAAAGTTTTATAGATAAAAAAGTATAAAGTGGATTTCATATCTAGTCAGAAATCAATTTAATTAAAAGACTAATCAAATTTGAATCTCAATTTATAATTAGAGCTCTAATTGGATAAGAGATGCTTCTGCGCTAGAGTCCTAATCTAAAAATGTTTCAACTTTTCTCATGCATAACACGTGCCCAAAACTAGTCATATGAAAAACAATTGTAGTCATCCACTATTTATTACCATATTTTTATGTAAGCTGATTCTGTGCAGTCCATACCCGAACAAGATGGTCACGCTAATGAAGAATCAAGAGCTGTCCAACCCTATGCAGCAGATTCATTGTCTACAGCGGGGACTGAGGTAACACAGTGGAATGTGCTCCAGTTCAACACAGGTTCAACAACTCCATTCATCATTAAATGTGGAGCCAATTCCAGCTCTGAGCTGGTGATTAAAGCAGAGGCAAAGGTCCAGGATCCAAAAGGCAGTGAGATCATCAGAGTCCTTCCAAGACCTCCTGTACTTGCTGATATGAGCTTTGAGGAGATCAAGAATGTTTTTGATCAGTTGCCCGAGGCTGTAAGCCTCTTGGCCCTTGCTCGAACAGCTGATGGTACCAGAGCCAGATATTCCAGATTGTACAGGACTTTGGCTATAAAAGTTCCATCTCTAAAAGATCTGGTCGCGGAGCTGGAAAAAGGGGGAACGCTGAAGGATAATAGGTCCTGAATGCACGAGTATATATTCTGCTCGATAACCCTGTAACTTATGTAAAAATCGCACGAGTATCGATCGCATAGAAACCACTAAGGTGTTCATGTGTATAGCATGTGACTTACGTAAAATTGCATTCCCATTTTTGCCAATTAAGCATCTCGAGTGCTTTATTTTTCAGAACTGATGAGTTGTGCTATACTGCTATGTCTTGTGTAACACTTGTGTCATGCTTGTGCTATGTCTTGTATTACACTTGGTGTCTCACAGTTGAAGAATCATCCCTATGAAGGTACTAATGCACTGGCCTGAGGTGGTGATAATTTCTCTCATGTAAGATTTGAGGTGGTTATAGTTGTCAAGTAGATCGGATTTCCTATAGTTATATATTTTCATTTTTTATCATTATTTTCTTTGTGATGCATACAGAAATGTCAATTCACAAGGTGAGAAATAAAATGTCTAAACCAGATGTTATGTTCTTCCCATCATACACTTGATTTTGTGTGGTTCACTGTTCATTGTTTCCAGTTGTCAGTTTTAAGAAGAGGCGTGATGTGGAGCAAAGAGAACTATCTCAGCATGTTCCATGCGTTGTTTTTCTATAGAATAAAACAATTGATATGCAAACAACCTTGTGAGGGGGTTCAATTCGCGATTGTTTCGTTTGCCCTGGATATCATGGAAAGCATGGATATGATGTTTGTGTGTAAATCATACTGTTTCTGTGTCAATGTATGGTATCTGTTGTCAATTTGCTTCTCAAGGAAGCAAGGGAGAGCCCTGTATATGGTGGTGGAAGGGAATCCTTATCTGGGTAAAGAAACGCTTGCGAAAGATTGAGAGTACTATCAGAAAAGGAGAATTATCGTGCATGATTCTATGAGGTTCTCCAATTGTTGCAACAAGTCTTCCAGAATTGTCAAATAGTTTTTGTACGCAGTGATCTTGAAAGAACTTCCATCAAGAGAAGAACTCGAAAGCACTTTGGTTGAGAGAAATAATTTTCATGCAAGAGAGAGAGAGGGTTCTCAAAAAAGGAGAACTATGGTCGCATGATTCTACTTGATCTCTGTATATAGATTACAACAAACGTCTATGAATCGCTAGTAGTCTTTTTGCACTGTGAACTCGTGTTATTTTGTAGTGACCCTCAAATATTGTGTCTCGGTATTTTCATTTGAAAGTCTTCTACCCACTGCAAACTGGGAGATAGAGAAATGAGTGTGTGTTGCTTGAGCTAAACTTAAGTTTTAATCCCTCCAAATTCAGATCTATCAAGTGTACCACTAAATTTTTACAAAATGCAAAAATAAATTTTTAATGAACAAAATTTTCAGAAATTGGTCTCTACATGAATGCCAAAATTGAAGAAACATCAGTTGAGTTATTGAATGCTCTATTTATATTTGTAAGATTTTTTTTTTTTTTTTGCTTTTTAAAATATACCATTTCAAATAATGAAAAAGGCCTTCTTTATTATTTTTTTTCCTTTTTGAGTTTTTTTTAAAAAAAGTATACCATTTCATATAATGAAAGAGGCCTTCTTTATTTATTTTTTTCCCCTCTTAGATTTCAATCTCTTTCCTGCAACATAGGGAGCCAAAATAGTTGTGGTTGCTAATGTGGCCATTTTACTTTTTTCAAGTGCTTTTCCTGAAATGTTTGAGTTTTCAATAGTGGATTCAATATTAAAGTAATGAAGCCAATTCAATTTATCTACATGCTGTGTTTCACAAGGTTCCAAAAAATGAGGCAAGGAAATGAATCATGGTTATTCCTTTTTTTCTTCTTTTTGTAAGGTATTTTGACACTTTGTTGAGCTCGATACTCCTGATGTTGTATGTCTCTTAGAGGACAGGGTTAGAAGTTTGGAGTGTTCGCTATTCCTTCAGTAGGGCTATCGGGGGGATTAACTTTTGATTTGGAAGGTAGAAATCCCCATGTAGCCCCATCTCAGATACAAGTATCCATGCTGTGTTTGGACTGGAGAATGGATCGGCGTTTGGAGCTTCTTTTGTTTATGCCCCTATCTCCTATATTGACAACAGAGAGAGCTTTCAGCTCTGAATTCAGTGGAAGAACCATGGGTGATTATGGGTGATTTTAATGCAGTTTGTGCTCCATCAGAAAAATTAGGGGGACTGAGAGTGTAGGAAAGTTCGGATTTAGAGAGTTTCTCGTTCAGAACAGTTTGTGCTCCATCAGAAATTAGTTCCAACTCTTTCACCAGTTCAAATAATCACTCTAATTCCCAAACTAGGATCTATGAGGTCTTTAGATACAGCTATATGCAATGCCCCTTGGGCAGACAAGTTTCCTCATGCAATAATTGATAAAGGAGAAAGAGATCATTCATCATGCACTCCTACTTGCCGGTGAAGAGACAAATCAAAGACATTATCCACGACACTTGGACTCAGGCAGCTACTAACCCTGCATCTCACACTTATTCTATTAACAGTTCACTGAGACTGGTAGCCATGGCGATCAAATCCTGGGAAAGAAGAGACTTTGCAGACTTCAATGTACAGTTTAATCAAGTTAGGACTGAACGCATGAAGTTAGTCAATGAGGATCAAAATGACATACTAAACCAAAATGAATGGGCAAAACTGAAGAGATTGAAAGCAACATTGCCCAACATCATGGTTGACCAGGAGAAGTACTTTTTAAGTTCAGATGTAGACTACAATGGATTGAGGATGGTGATAATAACACCAAACTTTTTCATGCTCCGATTAATCAACAAAAAAGGAGAGGAGTTATATTCCTTTTGTGATCAACAGCCAAGGCAACACTGTAACAGAGAACAAACAAATTTTACAAGTGTTTGAAGACCATTACCATTTTAAGAGCATTTGGAACAAGGAGCCAATATTTCCAACTCAAGAACAAATGACATCCATCAGAGACATGTTACAATTCACTGAACCAGTCATTACTCAAAGTCGAAACGAAGAGCTAAGCCACCCATCCACATTGGAGGAGCTGAAGATAGCAGTATTTGATCAACCCAAAGGAAAGACTGCAGGCCTAGATGTCTTTGGTGCGGAATTCTATCAGCAGAATTGGTCCACAGTGAAATTCAAGATACTGGAAGCAATGAACTATTTTGGCCAACACAGCACACTGCCAAGAATGTGGAATCAAACCAGTGTAGTCCTCATCCCCAAGATTGCAAATCCAACATCAACTTCCTAATTACAAGCCCATCTGCCTATGTAACTCCATTTATAAAATCCTTGCAAGGATTTTAGTTAAATAGATGGAGGCCAATTCTGAATCTGCATGTCCACTAACAGCAATTAGCATTTCTTCCTAGAAGAGATGTAGTTGATGGACTAACGACGGTGCAAGAGATTTGGCATACAATTCACCAATCTAAGAAGAAATCTAACCAGTGGTTTCTAGCAAAAGTAGACATGGACAAAGCCTATGATAGACTAAATTGGGAGTTTATCAAAAAAAGTGGACAGACTGGATCCTGAGCTGTATTTCCTCAGTGTCATTCTCAATTCTCATTAACAACAGTCAGCAAGCATATTTCAGTCCAACTAATGGAATTCGACAAGGAGACCCTCTATCTCCATTAACCTTCATTCTATGCTTCGATATTCTAGGAGACACTGTCCTTGAAATCTTGGTTTGATCAAAGGAGTCAAGTACAGAGGCGTGGAAGAGGAACTAACACATGTTATTTGCTGATGATCTCATCATCACAGGATCCGTGGCCGATCTAGAAGTGGAAACATGGACAGTAGCAATTAAATTCCTTTCAGTAGCTAATAGCTTGAAAGTTTATTCAGAAAAATCAAAGGTTTACTCAAAATTGAATTACATGACTCTCAACAATGCAGAGAGACTGACGAACCTAACTGGAATCACCTATACTAGAAGAGGATTTCATGTATTCGGGAGCCCCAATAACCAAGAACAAACCAAGACGAAAAGACTTTGAACTCTTACTAGAAACTATCAATGATCAGGTGAATGCATGGGGAACTAAAGCCCTACCTCTCCCAGCAAGGTTGACTCTGGCAAAGAGCATACTTCAAACCAGCAATGCAGTACATGTGGTTAACTAAACAACCTTGAAGACACTTTCCATTTATTTTCCACTAGCCCAACATTGCAGAATAATACAAAAACTCATCACAGACTGGGCAGGCACACGTTTGACACAGACAAGAAAGTGAATAACACCGGCTAGATCTCGTTTTAGCTCCCACAAATCCTAAAGGATACCTTCATGTAGGAAAAACAATCGAATCCACGAGCAAAAAATAAACTCCTCAAATCCATGAACAATTGAAAAAGAAAATACTCAATTTAATTGATTACCAAAAGTTCGATAATTGAATAATACAAAAACCTAAGATACAATGATCATATATAGGCAAATAAAGAAGAGTACTACTCTATTTAGGAAACATAAATAAATAAAAAAATCAAAAATCAAATTAGGCTGAAAAACTAAATCCTAATCAGAAACGGATATCCTGATACACGCAGTGTTGTCGACAGCTGAAGAAGCCCTCTCGACAGACTATAAAAGAACCAACTTTCGGGAAACGCCTGTCGACAGGTCTTTCGACAAATGCAATTTAGCTGTCGACAGCTAAACTTACCTGTCGATAACTCGTTGGCTTTACTTCTGCGTGTTGACAGTCTGCTGTCTTTGTTCATGTCTTGATTCTTATTTTTCTTCCTACATCAGTCCCTCCTCCAAAAGAAGTCATCCTCGAGTTCCAATCTTGATATAGCAGTGCTCGGTAGGGACTCTTTCAGCTGGAATTATTTTTCTGCTCAAATACATCATCATATCTTTTTCTTTCGTTTCTTCTTGTCAGCAGTTGCCTTGTACTTCTTATTAGATTTCTCCATAAAATTTACTCTCTTTTGCATGTGAGAAAGTCCTATCATAAAATTCATGCTCTCTTTGTTATAGCCCTTGTGTATCAACTCTTCAATCTTCTCTTTTAGAACTTCACTCTCTTTAGGATGAATCCGATAGTTGAAAAATTAAGTAGACTAGCTTACGTGATAAGATTATTGTGATGCAATATATCTCCCATAGATGGTAATCCTTCTGGAAGTTCGTCGTGGACAACTCCTTTGGACTCTTTCAATAATGGTTCCACCTTCTCTGAAACTTCAACAGATAGAGTAATTTTTGAAATCACCTAGAGGGAGGTGAATATGTGATATGCTAGTCAAGTGCGAAATTTAAAACTTTTAATTATTAAAACATTACACAAATAATGACTAAGAAGTGAAACCAAATTCCTGATGAAGGGTTCTAAAACTTCTCCTTAAAATTTCTCTTGATTAAGAGTTAAGTTGCTTTAATAGCCTTCTTGATTCAAATAAGTGTAAGCATACAAAGTATATCAAACACAAATGATAGATAATTATGAGCATTAAATAATCTCATGCATGTATATCAATTAAACACGAGTAATATCAAGCATATAATGATAAGCACAATATGAACATGCAAGATATATAAACAAGTGAGTAGAGTAGAGAGAGAAGGCAATTGCAAGCACAGAGATATATTTCGAGGTTTTAGCAACTTGCTCTACGTCCCCGCCTTCCCCACAATGAAGAATTTCTACTATAGTTTGATCCCGCAAGATCACTAACGCTACATGTTCTCTCAAGAACTCTTAGATCCGCAAGTTTCTAGGTGCCGCAACACCTATAACACGAGCCCACAAGCTTACTTCAAGGCCGCAACCTCAATCACTCGATTACAAAAAATGAAAATACTTGAGATCAAGACTCCTGATCCTCAAGAAAAACTCTCTCACAAATAATTGATTCCTATAGAATAGATTTAGAAGTGAAAGCTTAAGCCTGTGTGAGAAAACTTGAAATTGTGGAGTAGAAACTCTTTTGAAAACTCTTGAGAAAAACTTCTCTGAAGGTATAAGAATTTTCAGCACAAAAACCAAATTCCCAACAACTTGTTTTCAATTTTTTTGTGAAAACTCAAAAACTTGAAGAATAGGCTTGAAAAACTTTAAAACCTTTTCTGAAATGATGTGAATGTTTAAGGCTCAAACACTATATGTTAGGGTCAGAGAGAATAGCACGATATATAGGTTTAATAAATATAACCGTTAAAAATTCCCAAACCAAAAGTTTATCACAAAAATCACGTTTTAAAACTGGATCAAACAATGAACGGATTAAATCAGTTGTCGACAGTCCAAGTGGGCTGTCAACAGCTGATCGAGGTGGAATCTGCACATAAAAATAGAGTTTAGAATTGACAAGGATATTGTGCTATAGTTCCTCAATACTACCACTATAGCAAGTGGTTATGCAGGCCGTGATCCACAAAGAAGGAAAACGATAGAAGTGTTTCAGCAGTCTTGATTAATTAACTAAAACCAATTAAAATATTTTTTCTTAGTTTTGAAAGACAAAAAAAGAAAAAAGTAGAAATAAAAAAGTTGAAGATAAAAGAAGAAGATAGTGTTAGTATTTTAATTAAAAGAAGAACCAAGTTAAAAGAGAAAGAAATGAAGAAAGAGTTATTTTTTTAAATTTATTTAAAACTAAGAAATTAAAAGAAAGAAAGAAGAAAAAATATACTTACCTCTTTTGGCTGATTACTTACCGTGGATCGTTAGCGATGATTTTACCTTAATTCGGAGACGATCAGCGCATAGCCCATAAGAGCTGATTCGAGTTTCTTCCACATTACATCATCAAGACAACGCAAGCATGAAATGATACAGCTTGAGACTAGAACCCATTGTCAAGAGCTATCGGTGACACTCGCAAAGGCAAGGCGATTCCCATGCTATCTAACTCACTTGGGTTGCAATAACTAAATTTGGATACATAGAATTGGTCTCTCTAGCGTCATTTGCATGTGTGTGTATGAGTATCAATGAGTGGATGTATATTTTGACATCCTAAAAGAACTATAAAGATAAAATAAAGAAGACTTCATGAACGTTCTATAGAAATCATTACTTAATTTAGAGATTGTATTGAAGTTTAGCTATAAGAGGTATAATAGAAGTAAGAGAAAATGTGTAAAAGTTTAACCAAAATTAGATCGACTGTTATTTACTTAGGAATTATCACTTAATCATTCTCCCTAATGTTTTGAATTTTCTACCCTTTCTCTTTTGAATTCAAACAAATTCTCTAATACTTGAGAATTGAGGAGATATTCAAATTGGAAGATTGGTGCAAACACTTGATATCTTGGCACCTTATCGTAGAAGTTATTTAAGTTATTTACCAATTCATTCAGTTTTCATTTACCAATTGAGCACTTTCTATTTATGATTAAAAGAGAACATTATTCTTTTCACTAGACATATGCGGATCAAATCACGATCTTCAAATCTAATTAACAACAAGAGATCTTCCTCAGACAATCCTCTTGCCCCTCAATTTTCTAGAATCATAAAATCATTTTCAAGTTTGAATTTGTTCATTTATTAACACTTTCTCTGTAATTTTTATAGTTATTAATTATTTTATTAATGTGTTCTTAATAATCGCTCTAAATATAATAAATAAATTTAATTTAGTAATGGTTAATAAAGATTATTAGCTTCATTGATCACTTTTACTTATTAACTACTATAATCATCATTCAATTGAGATATTTAGCGAGTTCCATTGCAATAAGAGGCCTATGGTTTAAAACCCTCTACTTTTTTATTTATTATGTTTTCTTTCTCCCTCTTTTGATCTGGTTTTTCCTCTCTCCTCCAATATGCCATTTAAATCCTCATAGGTCTTCAAACGAGGAGTTAATAAATATAGAAAACTTTTGCTTTAGAAGAAATTATCATAAAAATACTAAAAAGATTCAAGAAAAAGCAACCAAAAATCATCATCCAATGACTAAAGCCAGGGGTTCGGTCCATGTGTGTGAGTCACACACATGTATTATAAGAGGGTCAATTCTGCATTGACACGTGAGATTGACCTTCTTATAATATTATAAGAGATCCAAAGACTTTAAGTCTTTTCCCCGTGAAACCCGACATCTTATCCATGTGTCAACGTGAGATTGACCCTCTTATAATATGTGTGTGGCTCACACGCATAAATCGAATCCTAAAGTCAGAGGGGCTATGTTTTCTTCTTTATTCTTTTGGTCTTCCTTTTCCTCTCCTTACCATGCCATTCAAATCCTCTAGTTCTCAATTTTCTTAAATGATTAGTTAATAGATGTAGTAAAGTTTAACTTATAACACAAATATCTACTCATTGTAAAAACAGTAAAAACATTGAAAAAATAAAACACAACAAATCATCACCCTAGGATTACAGTGGAAGGGGGCGCACACACACACACACACACACACACACACACACACACAAAAGAAACAAAGGAGAGCAGAGAAAAGAAAAGAGAATAAAAGGAAACCTTCCTCTTAAATAGGAGTACTAGAATGACTAGTTCTCTAATATTAGTTTTTATTCCAACATCCACATACTAACTATATATTCTACTTTGTGATATCTTGAAATCAAATTACTAAAAATTTTCCTAAAAAATTCTCTAGTACCAGTTAACTCACAGGACCATAGAGACTAAAAGCCAAACTGCAAATTTGCACCATAATAACTATTTTGTTTATACCATTCAATATTAATGATCAAACGTAAAATGCAAATGACATTACAAATCAGAACATACAAGAGAGAAAAAAAAAAATTAGCATATAGAAGGCACAAGTATTGAACTATCAATATAGAAATAGGAAGAAAGAATGAAGAAAACCCTTTTGAAGAATGTGTCCTCTGGCAAACTCTAGAGGCAAAGAAGGCTTTCACAAATATGTGAATATTTTTCTAGAGTTGGGGGTTTAAATAATATTTTTAAGAACTCTAATTCAATGCCCTTCCTCTTTAAGTGGCGATGAAATCAGAGTTACAGAGAATAGAGACGCTAGCACAAGAAGGTAAAAATTTGATTTATTGATCAAGATATAGTACAAAGTGACAATAACGTTTTGTTTCTCAAAAAAAAATTACGCTAGCAAAAGAACGTTCTGTTTCTCAAAAAAAAAAAAATTCTTAAAAACATTCTTTTCCAGACATAGTTCCTAATTTCATAAGATTGTGTTTTATTATATATATGGTTATTTTTCTAAAATAGTAAGAATAGAGTGGTATAAACTATTTGTACAATTTAAAACATAACTCCTAACTTCATAAGATATAATAGATCAAAGTTCTCCCACAAAATCAAAGCATTCATATTTAATCTAACCTGGAAATCACAAGACTTTCTTTTTTTCAGACACTCAAGAATTTTCAACGTTCATTTGCATATGTCCAAAAATCTAATGTAGCATAAGGATCAAAAAGATAGGTCACAAAATTTATGTAATAAACAAAATTTTAGGACCTACATCGAATGTCTGAATCGATGCCTAATTTTCTTAAGAATTAAACTATGGATGTGCGAGGAATTTGTAATAAGCCCTAAATGAAATCTACTCATACATGTAAGCCTCCAAACTTATCCAATATCAAGGAAGAGGCGGAAAGATGATAGGGCTATTTTTCACAAAAAAAAAAAACCTTAACTAATAAATAATTCTAAAAATCAACTTCTCTCAAATTAATTTCAAAAACCGACCTCTGACATGTCACATCGGAGGTGAGGTGGTTAGCCCCACGGACATCTAGGTTGTTTTTTTTGGTTCATTTGAAGTTGGCACGCGCGCGCACACACACACACACATATGTGTGTATGTGTGTGTGTGTGTGTGTGTGTGTGTGTGTGTGTGTGTGTGTGTGTGTATTGTTCGACTGGGGTTGGCGACAAACTAAACAATCCGGCCTACTTGCAACGAACCAAACAAGCCCTTAGATCACAAAAATTCCACAATTAACATATCCAATCACAATATACAGTCCCCTTCTTATACACCTCTTATAAGGGGAATGCTTTGCATGAATCTAGATCTCATGAGAAAGGCAAGCTGCATTTATCCATATAAGTGGGATAAAATCAGTACTTTCTTGAAGAAAAGCTCATATACAAGTATACAACAAACTTTCTTTAGCAAACAATGCAAGAATGTCAATAGAAACATTTATACCGTTAGAATAAACAGGAGCTTTGAGTTGATTTTTTGTGTAGACCAGCAAAATCTAGACATCCCTTACCTTGATCTTGAAATCATCACGGGGATGCAGCTGTTTCATTGGACTGGAAGGCTGAGGTTTAAGCTTCTGCACTAAATACTTGAAGCAGGGGTGTAAAACTGTATAAAGCACAACAAGGATGAATGGTGCCGCAATTACCCAACCTATCAACTGGAGGAACAAAATTTGAACATGATTAGTAAATGTCACACAGAAAAATGTCCTAAGTTTATTAAGTATCAATAAACTGTGTGCTAATATATGGAAACAAATACAGAAGGGAAAATAAAATCAGTAAGCAAAAGCAAATATCAGCTATTTCATATTCATATTTCTGCAAAATATTCACCAATTGCGGAATCAGTGGAAAAGAAATTGTCACGGTATCAAGCATTTGGATTGACAGGGATGGATAGTCTGCTTGGTTAGCGCCTGGAAGGGTATCAAATTGGCACTCTGGATCCACCCACTCGGCGGCATGAAGATACCTTGAGTGTGACCTCAGTTTCATAACACCACTCTGATTCTTCCATGAGTGTAGTGCTGTGACTGAGATATGTGTGCTCTAGATGCCTAGTAGGACAGAATAACCTTGTATGCATGCATTGAAAGCAAAGTTCATGCGGGAACTGCATATGATCTATTTGAAAGGGTTCCTTTATGAGCTACTCCGCTTGGCTTCTATATGGAAAGGAGTACATTGTATTTTGAGCATACTTTAAAATCTAAGTATCGGTATCGGTATCGGCCAATGGTTTCTAGTATCAAAATCGTCTACATCGGCCACCAATATCGGCCATTATCGCCGACATCTGTTGGATATTTTAGGGTCAATTTTGTATCGGGTACCTCAAAGCCAGATACGATATTGCCAATATATAGAATGGGTCGATATTTTAAAACCATGATTTTGAGGGGAACGGATATTTCCACCCCAAAAAGTGATGAGGGCACCCCCCCCCCCCCCCCCAATTGATGAAGGCGCCCCTTTTTTTCAAAATTATAAAATACCCACTTCTTCCTCCTTTCCTCTCCCTCCTTTGCCGGTGATCCCCGGCCTCCGCCCCTCCCACCTCCTCCCCCATCCGCGACCTCCCCTCCCCCCCCCACCAGCCTCCTCCTCCCCAATCCTCCCCCCCTCCTCGGCCGCCCCCTCTGCCCTTCCCTCCCCCACCCGCCCTGGCCTGTTCCAGGTTCTGGCCAAACAAGCCAGGGCGGGTGGGGGAGGGGGAGGGGGCGGGTGGGGGAGGGGGAGAGGGAGAGGGAGGCCAGGGATGGGGGAGGAGGGGCGGAGGTCGGAGGTCGCCGGCGAAGGAGGAAGAGGATGGGAGGAACGAGGAAGAAAGGAGGAAGAAGAGGGTATTTTGGATTTTTCATGAAGGGTGAGATTGTCAAAAAAAATAATGGCAAACTTATAAAATTTTATAGGGTGCTTTCATCATTTTTTGGATGGAAATATCCGTCCCCGATTTTGAGGAGTCTAATTATTCTAAATCATGGGTTCTCTAGTAGAAAATTGAGAATTGATAAAAAAACTAAGAGAAAATATGAAGTTGTTGGGAATATGTCGAGTCAGATGTTCTACAGAATGATATCCTCACAAATAAGAACTTTAACAACTTGCTGGGAGAAAATTAGTAAAGGAACTTAACCATGCAAGGAGAGGTGGCCCCAAGGATTTAAGCAGTACAAACCAAGGAAGTCCTCTCCCTAATAGAGGTTGGGGTGTGGTTCCCACCCTTACCAAATACATATGTCGCGTGCCTGAGTGCACGTGTGCACAAGTATATATTTCTTGATTGATCATAACCCTAAGTTCACGTCAAGAACATTTCCATGAGACACGAACAAATTTAGAAGGAAAAATAGTTAATGCCAAATTAAGAATGAGAGGATGATTTAGATTGTGAGCTATCATAAAATAACAACCAGATTGGTCTGCCCAAATCAAACTCATACTAAACTTTACTACTAATGTTTACTTACGTAAGCACTATAAAGTGATATATATATATATATATATATATATATATATATATATATATATATAGAGAGAGAGAGAGAGAGAGAGAGAGAGAGAGAGAGACTTGTGTCATTCCGGAGGGATGCGAGACTGAATCTTTCCCACTCAAATACAACACTACATCAGAATGCAAGATCCATTTTGTTGAAGTTGATCTACATTATTTCAACTAACTAAAAATCAAAAATCATCTATTTTGAATACTTTTTGCCCATCCATCAAGTAGACACAAAATAGACTGCCGAAAATAGCATATTACTTAGATCTATGTCTTTAGACATACAAATTCAGGATCCGACCATTTTATCATGATCTAAACACTTAAAAACTCTCCAGGCCAATTTTTGTTAAATTTTCAATATTCTATACTGTTAGACTAACCAACTCACTATTTCGGCCGTCTATTTTGTACAAACACAAGATATATCCTGGCGGAAGGGTTATTATAACACCGATATCATTTTGAATTCTAAAATACCCAATAAAACACACTCGATAGACCGAAGAGAAAGTTTATGTAACCCAGAAGACAAGTCTTGAACAAAATAACTACAGCCAAAACACGTGAAATCATGAAAAACACTTTTGTTAGGATAAAGGCAAGAAAAAAATTTTACAATCAAGGACAGATGAGGGAATCCTATTAATTAGGCACTTAATGCAGCGTCAGACCACAAATATTTGGGAACACTCATATGTATCATCATGCTTCTAGCGACATCCAGAATAAGTCAATGTTTGCGTTCAGCAACTCCATTTTGTTAGAATGTATGAGAGCAAGATGTTTGATGAATAATTTCATTTTTGAAGCAAAAAGTAGACATGTCATTTTTAACATACTCCAAAGCATTGTCAGTATGAAATATACGAAAGAAAGTAGCAAACAGACTTTTTATTTCAATAAAAAAAATCAATAATATTGGACACTTCTGACCGCTTTTTTAGTAAATATAGCCAAGTCATGCGAGAGAAGTCATCAACAAAAAGTAGAAAATATATAAAACCTTTAATGAAAGGTACACGACTGGGACTTCAGACATCTGAGTGGACTAACTCAATCACATAACTACTGCGATTATTGACTCAACTCTGATAGATAGCACGATGATGCTTACCTAACTCACAAGGCTCACATTCTAAAGAAGAAACAGAAAATGCAATAGGAACTACAGACAGAAGCTTTTGTACCGACAGATGACCTAAGCGCCAATGCCGGAGTAGAACTTGATCAGGTTGATCTGCAACCAAGCCAATAAGGGTCACTAGGTCATCCAAATAGTACATGCCTTCTTTCTCATGCCCCGAACCAATTCTCCTCCCAGTCGATAGGTCCTGAAACACACAATGAGAAGGAAAAAAGTTATTTTGCAGTTATTATGTTTGATAAACTGACTAATAGACAATAGGCTAACGGAAATTTTGGGACATACAGGATATCATTAAGGGTTAAGGATGGAGTACCCAGAACTACACCATTGCCTAATACAGGTGATTGGGTACCATCAGCCATTTTAATAGGAGGATAGGCATTTGAAAACTTTAAAGAAAAATTTTTTTGGTTAATACATGGCATATGAGATGAGGCTCATGAGTCTAAGATCAAGGGCTTTTGAGGAGAGACAGTATAGGCGTGCATACCTGAAACGGATGCATGAGTCGTTGAAAGACTGTTCTGAGAGAACTCTACCTGGCATAGTCTATCATACTCATGCTATAGTACAACCGTGGAAAAACCAGGATAAGCAGATGAAGGAACATGAGGAGCACCACACAAGGCAAGAGGATCAGGGTCATCTAGTTGTACCCACTCAGGTTGACCAAATTTCTCCAAGCACTTCTCGGAGATGTGATTACTACGTCCACAATACTTACAGTGTCGGGTGCCTTTATAAAAAACATCACGTCTGCCTCCATAAGAATCACGTCCACCTCTAACGGATCCACGACGTCCTCGTCCTCCAAAATCGCGAGCGCGACCACGACCTCACGCTCAAAAATAATGGCAGACTGCTCAATGAATGGTGCAGAGAAGACATCAGCTCCAATAGATACCCGCATAATTCTAGAGAAGATGGCAGTCAATGTGGGTATATTATCTCCTACCAGTATCTGACCCCGCACCTGGGATCATAGTATAAGATTCAAGCCAGATAGAAACTTTGACACTACAAGATCCTGATGATATCCCCTCAGTGTCACCGCATCAGTAACAGCCGGTTGATGCATCTTTAACTCATTAATCAAATCTTTGAGTTCTCTATAGAACTCAGGCATAGATTTGTCTCCCTGTTTGAGCTCAAACAGGCGCTCATAGATCTCAAACACCCTTGAGGGATTATTCTCATTGCTATACTTTACTTTCAATACATCTCACATATCCTTAACAGTAGTCAAGAACATCACACTGTCACTAATCTTCTCCTCTAGACCGTTGATGAGTCAGGTCATCACAGAATAATCTCTAGTAAGCCAGATTACATACGTGGGATTCATATCAGCAAGTGTAGTCTGAAGGAGGTGAGCCAATTTGTGAGCACCAATGAATATACGGAACGCCTGGCCCATAACAAGTAGTTAGAGCCGTCAACTTCACCGTAATCCCCTACAATGTCTTGGGTACAGAAGTCTCAATCATCGATGAGGAGATCATATTGGAGGAACTCGTAATCTCAAACATAGTAGCTAGTTGGATAAATCACAAGAAATCAGCCAGTTGTGACAGTAAACAACCAGTAAGTAAAAGAACAAGTAACTTAATTACTAAATAAGAGCATGGACAACCTGATTAACACCAAAGAAATAATTGACAGCCTAAAATAGCCAGTCAGATTGATAAATCTGATTTTTTTAGAGCAGCAAACGGATCAAATCACCAGAGAGACCTTGTAGAGGCTTCTTGGATTTACTAGAGGGCTCTGGAGCTGTGCAAGGGCTTCAGCGGCCCTGTTGTAAATCTCTTGAGCCCCTGCAGGGGTTCGGTGGCCCTGCTAGAGGCCTGCAAGGCTTCGGCAGCCCTGTTGGAGGGTTCTGGAGCCCCTGCAAAGCTTAGGCGGCCATGCTGGAGGCTTGCAGGGCTTCAGCGGCCCTGTTGGAGGCTCTGGAGACCTCTGGAGCTTTTGCAGGGGGC
Source organism: Agave tequilana (assembly GCA_038442645.1). Lineage (NCBI taxonomy): Eukaryota > Viridiplantae > Streptophyta > Magnoliopsida > Asparagales > Asparagaceae > Agave > Agave tequilana. Next base: position 72,486 of record JAVJIF010007425.1, on the reverse strand, counting down.
GTTGGAGTCTTGGAGAGATAAGAAAAGAAGGGGGCGGCAACTTAGGGTTTCAAGGCTCTAATACCATGTAAAAAAAAAGAAACCCTAGAAAAGACTTATCTTTATTAGAAGTAAGAGGCAAATATATATAGATTACGTAAGTGGGTTTTGGGTATTGGTTTGAAACCCAATAACCCATTACCAAAAATCTAACTTCAACAGATTATTTGGCTGTCTGAGAGGGAAACCTTTTAGGTTTAAGGCCAATCGCCTAATCCCATAGGTTAATTTCTTAAATCCTAATTTATATTATGATTATTACATTCTTAACTATAAAAATTAGATTAGAAAAGAATTTTATTATTATTACTAAGACATTTTAGTAACATATAAAAGAATCCTAAAGAAGGAAGAGGACAAGTAAAACATTAGGCCAGTTGCGAAAAAGAATGAACTATTAACCTAGTGTTACATAGGAAAAGTACAACCACTGCCATATACACCTCTACCCAAGAAATGTTGGGCTAAACAGCACATCTTTGGTTGAGAAGGCCCTATGGAAAAGCTTGCCAATATTTTATGATCAGATGTCAAGTAACATTAATTCTAGTCAAACACGCTCGGTTTGTGCAACTAGAGAGTAATCTTGTATAATTGTCCAAAGGAAAATTTGAGTATAAATGAAAGGAGAAATTGCCAAGTTTGTTTGCATTTGGAAAGGGAACTAAATTCATCACCAAAACATAATAAAGCAAAGAATAACTAAGTGTTACATTATGTAGTAGTTCATATTGCACCTAGTAAATGACTGGCATGGTCTCTAATGTTCTAAAAAACAATTTCAGTATGCGCGTGGCCCGAGAGCGCATAATGCTAAAACAGTTTACACGGTGATTAAACGGATTACACACTTTATTATTATTTTAATATATAATTATATAGTTATACTTAAAATATGCAAATATGAATTCTATAAACTCCCAAAAAAAGCATAAAAGATATAGCAAATATAACTTGAAAAATTAAATTGATAGTACTAAGAGAAATTTAAAAGTAATAATGTCAATCAGTTCAAAGTACATCAATGTACCTCCACCTCCAACAAATTGCTTTTTAAATAAACAAATATATGTATTTCTTTCAAAAAGCAACATACTTCTAACAACTTTATTTCACTACTAGATGCAATTGCAAGTAATATGCAACTCTATCATTCTCACGCTTGAGGCACTCCTCAGCTTATTAAAAAACAAAGACCATTGGCAAGAACCTAAGCAAAATACGTGCACGCAAGGGGGAAGAGAGAACTGACCAGGGGGAGGTCGCGTCGACTCAGAGGAGGTCATCGTCGACACTTTGCTGTTGATCAGAGAGCTAATTGTAGAGGAGGCCTTTATCGACAAAGAGGGAGATCGTGTGAGAGGATCAACCTCAAGGGGAGATTGCCGTTGAAGAAGCGGTTAGCCACAGGAGGATCAACGCTTTGTGAACTTCTTCATCGTCGAGCTTTGTGAGTCCTAATTCCCCAGGAGGATCGTCGCTGTCATGAGCTTCAGGAGTTTCAGATAAAATTAGGGCTTTGAGAGTTTTGTCGTCTAGTTATCGTGAGCATCGAGAGTTTCTTCGTGAGATTCGGGACTTTCGTCATCACCGCAGGAGGATCGAGGATGCGGATAAATTTAGAGCTCGCGAGCCCTAATTCTCTAACACGCGACAATTTATATCCTCTATTATTAGATTGGGTTTGAGTTCAGTTAGCTTAATGGGTTTGAAATTCGAATCCATTTAGAAAATGATTGAATAACGTTTAAACGGATGCTAATTAATCACCAATTAGACGCTTAATCATCACTTAAGCGAATTAATCGCCTAGCTGAGTAATCCGACCGCTTTCTTCAAGTTCTGTTCGGTATCAGGCCGAAAACATTTAAGCGGACGATTAATCGGCCACTTAAACCTTTTTTTAGAACACCGATGGTCTCAAATTGTAATGCACCTAATAGATGTATGAAATAGCATTCTCCCACTTTTTTCCCTTTAACTAGACATTCAAAGTCTCAAGAGAAATTTTTTTCCGCCTTTACGTAAAAACTTGACTATAAACCAAGTAGTCACTCTGCTAATAATATGAATTTCCAGTCTTTATAAGTCCTTTCTTGCATGAAATTGTTCAGCATGGAATTTGGAAGCAATTCACAGAGATCTAGCTCAGATTAACAACAAATTAAGAACAATACAATATACCAAGTTGGCACAACTTTTCAGTCTTCGCAGGCATGACATTCATTTTTTTAACAGTAAAAGTTAAAACACATTTCTACTTGATGAAACATACATTACAATATCAGTCAAAGAAAATAATATATATCAATTTTTTTGAAACATTAATCACATAAGATCTTCAATTACATAACCCAACACGCGGACCACCAAAAAGAAACATTAATATATCTTAGCTGTAAATCTTAATTCGATCATTTCCATATGTTAATAACAGAAACAAAGGATGTCTTAAATACTATATATCTGCATGTGCAGTACTATAAGAACTCTTTTTTATTATCATTTTCGGTATTTTATATTTTTCCTTTTTTGTTCTCAATTTTTTCCATGATTCCAATTTAAAGTCTATTTCAGCTTATAATTTTTGCACTGTAGTGAGGGAACTTGCTTCAGTTTCGATTATTAGTTAAAAGTTAACAAAGAACAATGAATATTCCTTAGGCAAGGGCGGATCCACTTTATGCCGAGTGTGGGCAGATGCCCCCACTCAATTTATCAGAAACTCTGGAAGTTTATATTGAATTATAATATTTTATAAATTTTCTTTAGTTTAAGTATATTTTATTGTCAACTATAACATACTTGAGTCTAGCTCTAGTGGTTTAGTTGTGAAATTTGATTTTGGAAGGTCCAAAGTCATTTTAGAATAATCTTTTTTTTCTCTTAATAGCTATTCTCTATTTACTAAATAACTATCAAAAAATTTACTATAGATTTTATTAAAGAGAAACGTATCTTACCGACTATCTTTCAAAAATATATCCTACTGCCTTTCAGAAATTTTATCATAGATTTTATAAAATTTAATTCCGCTCACAGTGGAAAATATTCCTATGTGCACCACTGTTCTTAGGCCATGCAAAGTACCATTATTTGTTGCATGAATCTTCATTGACTCATCTAGTGGCATTCTTAAATGTATAAAGAAAAGCAGACCAAAAAAATTTCTCCGAAACAAATAAACATCACATGACTTGAGAGGCAGCAAGGATGGTTGGAACTGACTGCGTGAGATACAGCAAGCAGTACTTCACGGGATGCCTGGCCAGTCACCACTTTCTTTAATGCGTCAGGGGTCAATGGAAAATGAGGACCACCACAGATGACTTCACCCAACCGCAGAAATGGTATCACCAGACTATTGAAGAAAGAGTGTTAAGAAAGTTAAAATATGTAGAAGAGTAAGAATCACAAATAACTGGATCAAGTTTACAATAGTCATGTTTAAATTACATGATGAAGAATGAAGAAAAGATGGCATGGAAAAGAAAATTTTGTGTTTGACACATTACTGGAAAACCATGATTACTCAGGTATGTAATTGCACAGCAAAGAGAAAATATACTGAACAAAGATAATCCCATCACAAAGATCATTGGTTTATGGAAATGAGACTGATGAATACTCACAACAATTAGTTCTTAATAAACAATAGTATGGGAAATGTTGCTGGTCCAAAAAGGTTAAACCATAGTCTGAAATCTCAGTATGTTGAAGGTTTATAGTATTGGAATCAACAATATTAGCAAAATCGGTCGTTTCGTCTCAGCGGTAACAATCTCTTCATTAAATAATTTTAAAATATTAAAAAAATATTTTAAAATTGTTAAGATATGAAGCAACATTTTTGCCATGTTTCTTTAGAATAATCGATGGAGTATTAATGAAATTTTGACGAAATATTGTATTGTACAATAATTGTTGTACTATGGATGGCCTATACTTTCATTAATTTCAAATTCATTTATAATATTAGGATGGACTATTTACTTTTCAGATTTGTATTTAAACATAGCAACTTTACAAGATGTAAGAGTTGATGTAATAGTTTATTGTCTTTTCAATGTTTATAGTCTAATAGATAATTCTTAGTTTCTATTTTATCTTCTTCCTTTTCGTTCTATTCCTTTCTTCTCTTTAATTTTTTTTATTTTTTTCTTTTTATTTTGAAAAATTCTCTTCCTACATGCTTACAAGCTACACACTTCTCTATACAAGACTAATACCAGTGGAACGCCCTGAATGATATTAAAGTTTTTTTTTCTCCAATAATAGGGACCCACGTGTTGCTCTTGTGTACAAAAAAGTGTAGGTTGCAAGCATGTAGGAAAAGTTTTTTTTTTTTTCCTTTCTTTTCTTTTCCTGGTCTTTCCTTTATTTTCCATTTCCATTTATTTTTTATCCATTTATTTTTCCTTTTTAGCTTCTTTACTCTTCATTGTCTTTCCTTTCTTTTCTCTTTCCATTTATTTTCTATTCATTTTTTAGCTTGTTTCCTTTCTGCTACCTTCCTTTTTTTTCTCTATCCCCTTTATTTTCTATTCATTTCTTTTCTTTTTAGCTTCTTTCCTTTCTTCTCTTTCCTTTTATTTTCTACCCATTTCTTTTCCATTTTGTTGTCTTTCCTTTTATTTTCTATCCATTTCTTTTCCTTTTTATCTTCTTTCCTTTTCGTTGTCTTTCCTTTTGTTTTGTATCCATTTCTTTTCTTGTTTAGCTTCTTTCATACTCCTTGTATTTCCTTTATGTTCTCTTCCCTTTTATTTTCTATTCATTTCTTTTCTTTTCTAGCTTATTTCCTTCCTGTTGCCTTTCCTTTCTTTTTATCTCCTTTTATTTTCTACCCATTTCCTATCCTTTTTGTCTTATTTCCTTTCCTTTTTGTTCTCTTTCCTTTCTTTTCTTTTTCCTTTTATTTTCTATCCATTTTTATTTCCATTTAGATTCTTTACTTATCCTTGTCTTAACATTTTTTTCTCTTTCCTTTATATTTTCTATCCATTTCTTTCCTTCTTATCTTCTTTATTTTTCCTTGTCATTCGTTTCTTTTCTATTTCCTTCTATTTTCTGTCCACTTTTTTTTTCTTGTTTAGCTTCTTTTCTTTTCCTTTTTTTTCCTTTCTTTTCTCTTTCCTTTAATCTTCTATTCATTTCTCTCTTCCTCTTTGGCTTCTTTCCATTGTGCCGTATTTTCCTTTTTTTTTTTCCTTCTATTTTCTATCATTTTTAGACTGACTGGATTCCTATGGGATTCTATCAGGAAATATCGATCGATATAAACCCGATATCCTCTGATACGAACCCTATATGGGTCAAAACTATAAACAAATCAACAATATTTGTAAGTTCCGGCCGGTATCAATTTTGAAGGCTTGATATCATATTGGGAGTAGGCAAAATCCAATAGGATATTACCAATGTTGTAATAACCCGAAGAATTTATATTTACTGTTATCATTATCATGTTTCTTTTAAAGATTTAAAGAAAATATTACTTGTATTTGTGGAGTATTCTATATGGGATAACATAATTAAGATATTTGACATATAGATATGTGTGCATGTATATATATCTAAGTATTCATGTAATTATTGTATCCATGAATAATATTGTACTCATGAATACAAGAATACTCTTTGTAGCATATACATGTATATGTATTATGTTAAATTGATTGAATAACTTAATTAGGGTCTGCTTGATTTGAACTTTTCTAAACTAATTTATTTTAAGTAGTAGTTACAGGTTTGCAAACTAGAGTTTGCAAATCTCTAACTGCATTATTAAACTCTAGTTTCACTAGCCAAACAATGAAACAAATTTTGGAGTTAAAAGAAATTTCCACTCTTATCGGATTTTTCGAAATTACAGTTAAGGCCAACTTTTGGAGGTAGGTAACTGTAGTTCAGTAAACAAGGAACACTAGCCAAACGAACCTTTAGTAGGTAAGGAAGTGGAGGTTATCTTAAGTGCCGTAGGAGGTGGCTTAAGCTTGTGAGCGGGTGACACCTAACAATCTAGTCATCACCCATGCAATATATATTCTCATCTCAAATTATCTCCCTAATTCAATCGTACGCAGCCTCAAAACAACTCCTTTTGCTGCGGCAACCTCTGTTAAAGCTAGGGGAAAGAAGGAACTAGGAATCGAGAAGAAAGTGAGGGTGAAGGTGTGTGAGAGCTACTATGGGCTAGGAGATGATTCCATTGACTAAGGTGTTTGAATACTTCACTCTACCTTCACTTTCTCTTCTTTTCTTCATCATGATCTATCATCTTCACCCCATATCTGTATCAGGCTTTGCAGAATAAGAGTAGTGGACTGGAGAGAAGGGGAAAAACAGTAAGTGTTGGTTGATTACTTTTAACAAAGTAAATAACAAGAATTCAATCATATATAGATGAAATATGATAAATCGATGATGTAACGGATGTTTATTATGGTAAATTAAGTTTGAAATTTGATTATTAATAAGGGGATTTGTGGTTGTATAGATTATGGCTAAAACTGGGTCTTAGGTCGTGCCCAGTGCGGGACCAGTGCTTGATACGGCCAAGCCTAGAGCGCTGCGGACGCGCCCAAGGCCATGCCCCTACTTTGCAACGGGCTCGCCCATGGGCACCATGGGGGCGCCCAAGCAGAACTCTTGTTGTGGCAGGCAATACCCAAGTAGCATTACTGGTTGAGCGAGGGCTGCACTCCTGAGCTAGTTCTATTTGTGCCTCCTCTAAATTTAATCATCCCTAACTAGAACACTCCTAACCCGATCTTATCTCTGTTTTCAGAGAGTGAAATCGAGTTGTGGGTGTCATTATCATTAATTTGCAACAGTAAGTAAACACTATTCTTGGCAGTATGGCTTTTCAAATATCTACCTATCCATCAGATATGTGGAGAATAGAAAATGAAATGCCTAATGAACAAGATTTATTGGTCGTACTTGTGTGATAAATTGTTCAATATGTGTTTCCATTGGTTATACTTGTCAGTTTGATATATTGTTGAATCATGCTTGACTAACATAAATTTTGATAGTTCAATGGTTGAAATGCTTTGCTTGTCGGTGATTTAAGCTAATACTCCTTATACATGTGAATCGCAGGCGTGGCATATCGAGTAACTATGCTAACCATGCTTTACTTATTGAGCAACAAACTTACCACTCTGTGGCTGCAGTATCCATGCCGGAACTAATGGAACAAGGGTAGCGACTCAGGGTCAGTAGGAACATCTGAGTACCTTAGGGTGTGTTTAACATTATTGGTGATTATAGATAAGTCCTTTTAGAAAAGGACTTATCCAAAAGCGTCTTTTAGAAAAGGACTTGACAAGATTTTTTTGATGTCTAGTAATTTTAAAATTTTAAGTACTTCCTCCGCCTTTTAAAATTCTTCCTCCTCCTGTCACCACCACCACTTGTGTTGCTGTTCTTTTAATTCCTGTCACTACTGCTGCATTATTTTGCCTTCTACTACTGCAGTGCTGCTGCATGCGCTATAGTGTTGCTTCTTCAGTTCTGCCAATCTTCCCACCATTTTCCTGCAACTACTCTTCTTCCTCCTCTTTTCTTCTTCTTAGATTCTTATTATTGTCATTTGTCAGCTCCAAGCTGCAAGTGAGAAGAACAAAAAAATTAACGAAATAGGAAGAGAGTACTCCGGAGGAGGATTGAGGACTGCTTATATCGTTTATACTTGAATGTTTTTCATGAATGCTGTCACCTATTTATCTAATAAATTGCACATACAACTTTTAAATTACTTTATATTATATATATATATATATATATTATATATATATATATATTATATATATATATATATATATATATATATATATATATATATATATATATATAAATGTTCGATATAGACATCCAACTTGATTCCATGTCTCTGATATATCGCCTGATATCCGCTATCTATTATGAAAAAGCTCCAACTGAGATGACCCAATATGTGATATTTAGAACCTTGGCCGAGACGAAACGATCAATACTGCCAATATTGCGGGTTCTAATACTATTAACATTTGGCTAATACTGTATTGAAATCGAGATTTCAAACTATGCTTAAGTGATTTTTTATGTTTTAATCATTGTCAACCACTATTCAAAGATGCAATGACCAATCCATATAGAAAGTCAAATTGAACAAAAGAGAAGAAGAGGTACAAGATTCATGGGTATCTGAACGTGCTAAAACATCATTCTAATGGCGTGACCAACAATGCCTCTTTCCTTGCTATGCTTTACAGATATGTACATTCTTGTGGTGGATTATGTGATAACACAGTAGAGCATTTTCCAATGTAGAGAATATACAAACATGTCATACAAATGTGCATCTTTGTATAATTGTATCCAGTTCATATTGGACATTTGCTTCATGCAATTCTAGCAACTTATTATGCCTTATTAGTTCTTCAAGATTCATATCTTTAAAATTTAAATGTATTACCCTCAACCGTCACTACAATTATAGCGTTTTGGCATATTGGCAAGCAATTTAATATGGTATTAGAGCAACTCAAGTTCAATTCTCATTTGGCGTGCATTTTTAAAAAAAAATAAAAAAACAAGAATACCGCCGCGTGGAAACCCAGATTTCGGCCATATAAAGGCGCTAGACCTGCAGGGCATGTTAGAATATAAAATATAACATCGCTACAACTTCAGAGTTTTGATGTAGTGGCAAACAATTAAATAATATCCAAGACAATTTTTTATCTAAGTGGATTACTAACACTTTCCAAGAACTCGATAAATAAAATCGTCTTCCCTATAGTTTTCATTGATCAATGAAAGAAAGAAAAAGCTCTATACAGGTAATGTCATTACTGACATTTGCTAGAGATCCATTCAATCTCGATAAATTTAAACTAAACAGAAAATCACAACTAAGCAGTAGCTTGAGGTTTTGTCAAGCCAGCTATAAGGATTTCTTGTGGAGTATGATTCAAAGAAATGAGGTTATAATCATTCAAATCACAAGCTACACAGTCTAGAAAAATTTTCCAAGCCTTCTCTCAGGTCTATACATCATTTAAGACAAATCTAGAACTAGTGTTAAATTTCTCACTAAGTGTTCTACATTTGCTGGATAAAAAGGATAATAACCACCTTCCTTCTCAAATTTAAATTTCCAGCTGGCTTACGACAGGCTCTTTTCTTTTCATGACTATGCTTCCCCATTGTTTTCCATAATATTCCTTGTAAATATTTTCCAGCATTCCATCTCCTTTAGGGATGTCCATAATATGCTCGATGATACTTGTTTCCTCTCAAAACCATAATCTACCAAATCTTTGATTATTTTACTCTGACCCCTCAAGATTTGGAACCCTCCCATCTAAGTCCCGATCTTATCTGAAAGAAATTTTTTTTTTTTAAGATTAACAGGCCAACAATCTGAAGTTGTTATGGTAAAGTTTCATTAGAATCCCTGCTTGATGTTTATTTTGTTCACATTTGTTCATAATATTGTTCGATTTGTTTCTCCTTCATTTCTTTGCAGCACCCTTACCTGCATGGTCTCATAACTATCCATTGTCATGTAAGCTTATGAGACTTTATCCTTTATGGATACAGCAACAGAAAGCAACCAATTAGCCCTAAGGGTTCTACTACTGCTTATCTCATCAAGACGTGCAAATGGTATTGGTGGCTTCGAGTCCAAGCCGCTATACTCTAATAGAGCCTCCAAAATATAAATTTAATTTATTCATCACTGATAGTGAATGTTGCAGCCTTGGGAGATTTCTCCTGTTTGCCATGCTTTTAAGGAATGTCCTTGATGGGGACATCACACCAATACTAGTTATCTTTTCATGCCTTAGTCTACTTTTGAGTTTAGTTTTTTCTTTTATTATGAAACTTAGTCCCACATCGGTTGTGATGGGGAATTTCACATTATAAGAGCCTATATAAAGAGACTCAACTTAATGAATAGGTAGACAATGAATAATTAAAACTTTTCCAGTTAAATTCATTTGAGTGCTCTTGAGTTTTTGGTGCGAAAACCGTGGTGCACGGGGTGTGAAGCCCGCGTAAGGGGTGCGAAGCCCAAATCTATCCGGTTCCTTTCTAAACTCTAACATCTCTTTTCTAGTTCTTCAATTCAAAACTCTAGTTTTCATTTCTTTAGTTTGAAAGTGATTGCGATCATATCCCGTGTTTACATCAATTTGGTATTAGAGTTTTGGCTCCAATCCCTTTAAATCTTTCTTTCTCCCCTTCTAAAATCCTAGATCTATTTCAAATCGCAGATCTAGATCTATTCAAAAAAAAAAAAAGGAAGAAAGAAAACAGAAAAAAAAAGAGGAACATGAAAAAATTACTGTTCACCGTGAACAGTAATCACCGTGATTACTGTTCACCTTGAACAATAATCACGAAACAGTAATTATTGTTCTGTGAACAGTAATTACTGTTCATCTCCCACCCCGACCAATCCGGAGTCCGTTTCTCGCTCATTCGGTGACCGTTTTGAGATTTGTTCGAAGCGTTAGGTTCGTGACTGAGCTTCAGACATTACAAAGATTTCATAGCACTTGAGCAGTAGATCCGACCTCCACGAGCTCGAATTTGGCACCATACTGTCCCTGCAGCACAGAATCAGCATCTGGCACATCTTCGGCCCAATTTGAGTCCAATTCGAGCCACAGAGTTTATTGGGTAACCTCTGATCTTTATGCATTGAGTTTTATTCATGAGATTTTACTTTTGTAGCAAATACATTTATACTGATGGAGATGAAAAGGAGGTTGAAAGGGACATGTATGCAGCTCTCCCGTATTTCGGGGATTTTATGATCAGGATGGGTATGAAAAGTGAGAATACCATCTTGAGGACTTTTTTAGGTATTTCTCTTTGACACCTGCGCAGAAGTGTCATTACGCCCGAATGAAACTAGCTGGGGAAGCTTATTGGTGGTGGGAAGACAGTCATATCGACTGTCGAGATTAGCTTATCTTACAAGAACTTCTTCATACTCGATATACTTCACACCTCAAGTGGTCACAATTCAGCAATCTTGTCGCTGAACATAAAGAGATTCACGCTTACATAGTGAAAATGCTAGAAAGTAGGACGGTAAAGGCTGTTGACAATTCAGAATCGAGCCAGAAGTTGATGATAATCCAGAACCAGAACCATAAATTTATGAAAAGCCAGAGTCAGGGCCAGAAGTTATTGTTGAGTCGGTGGCACAGCAAGAAGAGATTTCCTCACAGCCTATAGAAGTTGAATAGCTTCCTGTTGAGACCCTTGTAGATCTTACAGCGGAGCCTACTTTGGAGCTAGTACCACTTTTGGCAGCTATGAGGGTATCATTTTTCTTGCGATCGCCTGATGTATACGATCTATTGCAAATATGTCTACAGGAGTCAGGCTCACAGGAGATCAGGCCACTTCAAAGTGCAGTCGGTTCAGTTTTCATCATATATGACGTGCCTCAGTCTGCTATTGGTGCCTTCATCAAGCTGCCATTTTTTATCGATCAGACACAGAGATCAGCTCCACCTCCACCACCTTGATCTCAATGTGATGCATTAGTGCTACCACCATGACCCACCATGACCCGATTGAGATGCTTCACGAGAGGTGTCCTTACTCGACAGGGTCGACTCTCTCCCACCCCGGGAGAAATGATGGGGACATCAAACCAATGCTAGTTATCTTTTTATGCCTTAGTCTATTTTTGAGTTTAGTTTTTTTTTTTTATGAAACTTAGTCTCACATCGGTTGTGATAGGGAAGTTCACTTTGTAAGAGCCTACATAAAGAGGCTCCACTCAATGAATAGGTAGAACACGAATAATTAAAACTTTTTCCATTTAAATTCTCTTGAGAGTGCTCTTGAGTTTTGAGTGTGAAGCCCGTAGTGTAAGGAGTGTGAACTGTGAAGCCCGCGTAAAGGGTGCGAAGCTCAAATCTATCCGGATCTTTTCTAAACTCTAATCTCTCTTTTCTAGTTCTTCAATTCAAAACTCTAGTTTTCATTTCTTTAGTTTGAAAGTGATTGCGATTCTATCCCGTGTTTACATCAATCCTTCATACCCGTATCCTGATCTTAAGCTCCCTCGAGTGATATAGACTTGTCTCCTTGTCCATCTGACATGATGGCACTTCAAATCACCTCTCTGTGTTTTCATTGTTTGTCATAATGGAGTGACCAAACTGGATCAACCGTCATGATGATCGGTTACAGAACGTACTTTTCCAGGTGGAGCCAATCCTTTGTATACCTTTTAAGCTGCGTAATGGCTTTTTATGCTCCCGAATATTCAAGAAAACTTCTAGGTTTTGAGGCTATTCCAAGAAAATCTCTGGAACTATTCTCTTCGTACATATCCAACAAGTTCACTCAAAGGCTCATGGTTTGTCTGTATTCAAATTTTCATGTCATCCAGCTTAAGTAGATATGTGATATTACAATATCAATCACACCATGCAGATTGCCAGTGTGATTATTTGCCAAAACATTCATGTCTATCAAAGTTCATCTTTCCATGTCGGCCGAAACATATATGCTCTTCATAAGCATATGAGGACTATGATGCTAAAGTTTGACCAGATTCAAATGGATGCACTGCATTTATGAATGCAATTAGAAACATTTGATTAATTTACCTCCTGGCCTACCCTCTCTTCCCTGCATCAGCACGGTTGATGTAAAACCACCTGGATCGCAATCACCTTCAAATCGAAACCAAGATTTAAATTGAGAAAAAGATAAAATTTGGGTTTCCACCCCTTACGCGGGCTTCTCACCCAAAACTCGAGAGCAAAAGAGACTCAAGAATTACCAGATAATTTGTGGAAATTTTTTATCATTCAATAATTTATTCCAATAGTTTAAGGGGCCTTATATAGGCTTTACAAAAGAGGAGTACTGGGAAATAACCGATGTGGTACTAAACGCCCACAAAGGAACACAAATAAGACTAAAACACCTACTACAAATAAAGCTGAAACAAAATACTAAATAATCAGCTAAGACATGAAGAGATAAATAGGAGCTGCGTGATGTCCTCATCAATTCCCTCGGGGTGGGAGAAACTCGACCCTGTCGAGTGAGGACTCTCCTTACGAAGCATCTCAATCTGGCCAAGGTGGTGGTCGTGCCAGCAACATGTGTACATCATGTCGAGACCATGGTGGCGGAGGAGGAGCTGGTCTCCGTAACAGATCGGTGGTGAAAGATAGCAGCACGATCAAGGAACAGGGAGTAGAGCGAGGTGCATCATCCTGGCTGAAAACGGAGCTGATACCAGGATCCCACGGGCTATCCAACTCGTAAGCAATCACCCTGTTGTCAACTGTAACTTCTTGCAAAATACTATATGGGTATGCAGCAAATTTGTAGGGTTTAATGCAAATTGCTATCAGCCTAGTGATATCATCAATATGTGCAACAGGCAGATGCAATGCATTATGTATTCTAAGCATAACTCCTAACGATGGGAGAATGAGAGATATGATATGCCTAGAAGGACACACACCTAAAGATGGAGGTACAGGGGACTCGAGCACAAACTCTAAACAACTCGAGCAAGAAGTATTAGAAACCAGTTGTTGGACCTTGGCAAAAATTCAGGTAACTCCCCAAAAGGTGAATTGATAGGAATAACCATAAAACTAGGTTCAACACAAGGAGACTCGATTAGCTGATTAGACACAGTGGGTATATTAGGCTCAACTGTTTCGTCCACGTCATCATTGGCACTATCAGAAGACATATGAATTTCATCAATAATCTGTGTGACAGAATCAACTGTTATGTCTTCAATTATATTAACAGTTTTAGAAGAAACTTGGTCATCCTTAACAGGCTTTGATTCGTCAACTTCATCAGTGGACACAGTTCTAACATGTTGACTCTCCGAGGGGCACTGATAATGGTAATGTCCATAGCCCTTACAGTTAGAACATTTGACCTTGGCATTGATCAGTGTCTTGAAAGTCAAGTCCAATCTTAAGGCCACATCAAAGGCATCTTCAACGGTGTCTAGGTCGTAGGGGCCAGTAATCATAGCATGTTTTATTTTAGGCCGTAAACCCCAAATAAACCTAGTTAGAGTTTCAGAAGGGTGCTCTCTCACTTCACTACAACGGGTTAAGTCCTTAAATTTGGTAATGTACTCATGAACGGACATATGACCCTGATGGAGATTGTGTAGCTGGTCTAGGTGGGAGTCCTTATCATGCTGATTAGTCATGATGACTCAAGCAAGCAAGCAGATGCAATGGAGAGCCCTAAAGTCGGTTAAACTAAATGCATGCACTAAACAAAAATTTCCTAAAGTTTAAGGCTCAAATATAAATAAAAATGCATTCCTAGAATGATGAAAAGATGCAACCACTAGATTGAAGCAAATAGCATTTCTACCAACAAATTATAGCAATCCGTATAGTAGTTGCAAGTAATCAACAGTTAATGAACTAGGTCAAGTTGTGATATCACCTGAGGTGGAGTCGTTCACGCCTGGGAAGACGACCGTACCTCAAACCTGAATGAGACTGCTGTAGGCGCGTAGTACTAGTCGTCACGAATCCACTGCCTCGAAAACGGATCAATTCGGACTTGAAACGAGTCCTTAATGGCCTCTGGAAGATCTGGTCTGCCACTGAACTGAATTGGGTCTGAACTGTATTTGACCCAGACTTGATCTGAACCAGGTACGAGTCAACTCGGGTGTGGCCTGATCTGGACTCTAGTTGAACTAGACCTGGTCTAAACCAGGGTGATTGGCTCGGTTGGAACTGAGTGAGAGTCGCGTTCGGGTCGGGTTCGAAGGTTTAGCAAAGGATCCGGACCAATCACTTAATCCCCATAAAGAAAACAGATCATGTTTTTTTTTTTTTTTTTAAACCCGTTCACTTACTTAACCTAATCGGGTTTGAACTTCACCCGATCCTTTCTCCCTTCTTCGCTGTGGGCTAGGGCAGAGATGCGGCGGCGACCAGGCGGCGACCTGGGGCTTTCACCAGCGAGGTTTCGGAGATGAAGACGGCGACGCGAAGCCCTCTTTCTTTCGATCTCAGGGCTAGGGCAGAACGGAGCAGCGGTGGTGGCGGCGACTTGAAAAATGGTGGCGCTCCGACGACTGGGAAGTCCGGTGAAGTCGTCTGAGATCGTGGCGTTGAAGGCGATGGTGGCGTCGCGACTCAGCAAAAACGGCGGTGAGGGCCGTCCCTTCTCAGATGAAGTCTAATCGGGTCTTCGGAAGCCTCGACGAGCCCACGGAGAAGACGATGGGGATCGGGGAGCGCCGGTGAGTCCTGGAAGGCCTCGGCGATGGCGGTGAACTGAAGAAGGCGGTGGTGATGTTGCTGTTGGCGGCGGAGGAAGGCACGGATCCCTTGGTCGAGGCTCAGGGATGATCACGACAGCGGGGACTTCTTCGACGACAAGATCCGATGGAGGAAGAGGCGGCGAGATCGATGTTTCGTCGGTCCGGCGATGATGGCGTCCACAAGGGAAGGCTTCGGCGGCGGCGGAGCCTTGGATGATGATGAACAGTGCAGCGGCGGTGGAGGCGCGGTGAAGTTGATCGTCGGCGACGGTGGCTGAGATCGAGCCGATGGTCGAAGGCGATGATCTTTGTTGTCGATCTGGGAAGGAGTCGGCGGTGGCCTTGGCGTCGTCGTCGATGGGATGGGGAAAAAACTCGAGGCGAGGGCGGCGGCAGTCGGAGTTGGTTGTGGTGGAAGGCGGCGTGGTGGAAGGCGGCGGGATGAGGAGATGAACAGTGAAATTTGGAAATTTTCAGGGATTTTCGTTGATGATTTTTTTTCCTTCTGTATTTTTTTTTTTCACTGTAATCTTTTTCTCTGAACAGTGTAATCTTTTTTTTTTTTTTTTTTTGTTGAATAGATCTAAATCTGAAGTTGAGATAGATCTAGGGTTTGGGAAGAAAAAAATTTAGAAACGAAAAATTTTGAAGGGGATTGAAAACCGGTGCTCTGATACCAAAATGATGTAAAACCACCTGGATCGCAATCACCTTCAAATCGAAACCAAGATTTAAATTGAGAAAAAAGATAAAATTTGGGTTTCCACCCCTTACGCGGGCTTCTCACCCAAAACTCGAGAGCAAAAGAGACTCAAGAATTACCAGATAATTTGTGGAAATTTTTTATCATTCAATAATTTATTCCAATAGTTTAAGGGGCCTTATATAGGCTTTACAAAAGAGGAGTACTGGGAAATAACCGATGTGGTACTAAACGCCCACAAAGGAACACAAATAAGACTAAAACACCTACTACAAATAAAGCTGAAACAAAATACTAAATAATCAGCTAAGACATGAAGAGATAAATAGGAGCTGCGTGATGTCCTCATCAACGGTGGTCTATGTGCCATTGCGAAATCAACTAATACTGTAATAGCCTAACATGTTCCTTTCCAGAAAGTATTTAAAAACAGAAGTTCATCGATTTTCATATTTATCTTTTAGTATAAAGATTTTACTTTTGGACACTAGTGAATGAATTTCTGCTAAAGTTATAGTACTAGGCATGAAGTTGTATATCCAAATCAGTTATTACTTCACTGAATAACTTGACGTGAATAACTTGACATAGACCATAGAACTGAGCATGATTCCTTCTAAAACATCCGAATAGAAGAAGGCTAAGTCTTTGAAGATGCATGGCTTACTTAATTCATCGAAGCAAAAATACAAATAAACATGTAATCATACTCCATTCAGTTTGATAATAAGGGTCAAGCCTTGATTAAGGCTGGTGAGACTGTAAAGTTTTTTTATTATCATGGTGAAACTGGAAGCGTAAAGTCATGTCTAATAGCCCATATAGATGGGATGAGGTCCATGAGGATAGTTACTACAATAATAAACTCCTCTAATTGTAAAGATAAATAAACTGTTTGAGATGTTTCTAGCATATAACTTCTCGCTTACCTCTAGGCCTTTCCATATCATTTATCAGAAAGGTACATGTTTATGTCATTAATGCAAACTCTAAATTTCAGACAAGATAGGTTCTCAGCGATATAGAAGCAAATTAATAACCCAAGTGAACATAGTTTTTTCATTTAGCAATTCTTGTCTAGAGAAAACAAACTACAAGTTCAATCATTATTGACTTCTTTCAAAGATCAAGCAGATTACCTTATTTCAATTGGAGTGGCTACAAAGTTAGCAAGCATAACACTTGGAGCATGGCAACGGCCTCTCAGTACTGCAATAGCAATTCCACAAAGAAATACAGTGACCCCTGTAACCAATGAAATACATGAATGTCACACAGTATCACATTTGTATTTAAGAGAATTGCGAGAACTTTAATGTATGTCAATAGACATGTGTACTGCAGACTGCATAAATCAGTCTGTAAGGTGTCGATCACAATGGAATAAAGGAAGAAAACTCTGTTAAATAGTCAAGTATTGCAATAACACATAAAATTGGTGCAGCACCCAAAGAGTCAAGTTACAGTCCAATGTGCTTATTTAGATACTAAGCCAGTCATTGGGAGCCGTTTATTTCATTTGAAAACAGACTCAGGAAGTGATGAGAGAATGAACATGGGTTATGTTAATGGCTGTCAGATAGCAATGTTGATAGGTTTCCTAATTGTACTATGTATAGCTTAAATTTTAATGAACAAAGATTTTGCTACAATGTCCCTTAGAGTGAATCAACTATCAGGAATTGATAGATTTTCCTAAGTGTGGTTTAAATATTGATAAAAATATATTAATTACTTACGTAATTGCTTGATCCACCATTTGTGACCAGGGGTTACTCTTGTTTCCTAAGGTATCCCGAACAGGCACATCGGTTGGAGACATGTTTCCATTCCTTATACATTGGACATTGTTTTATGTTGCTTCAGAAGATTGAAAAATAGTTCAAAATATAATAATCTTTTATTGTTTTATTTGAGTACTAGTTTTATTTTGGGTGAATTGAAGCAACATTCATAACAAGCAGGCTAGAGTTGGACTTAACTGCCATTCAGGTGGAGAATTTGAAACGCTCCAGGATGAATTGCAAAAACTCCACTTTCAGAGGGCATAAAAAATAAGTGAAGGACATGCAAGTGGTGTGACAAGGCAAAAGAAATCACTGCATAAACCAATCTCAGGTTCACGAAATTAATAAATGTATCAGATGTTCTATATTATCCTACCAAATGAACCTTGCTTCGTCCTTCTTGTAAGAGAACCTATACTAGCTCTAAAGTTAGTTTGTGTTCACTCTCTTAGATTCTTACACCTAATAGTTTCTTTCAACATAACATATCATCTAGGAATCAAAATACTGACAAGGTACATAAATATGAAACAACACAGGCATGGAAACACAACAATCCTTATAAATGACACGAGGGCAGAAGTAGCACATGAGAACACAGCCGCGTCACTAGAAACACCTAGCATTAGCAGCGAGTAGGATATAGTATATCAAAAATAAAAAGGAACACAAAATAAAACATTAACGACTAAAATCTGTTCATTCCAATCTTAAACCAAATAAAGATACCCATGGCGCATTGTTCTTTCATTTCTGTTTTCTGTTTCACGTTTTCTATCCTGGTCCTTATGTTTAAATATTATTGTTGTAATATAATTAGCCTCTGGCTACTTTACAGCACCAAAAGAAAAAAGAGAAAGAAAAAGAAAATATCCGACTAACACAAATCGATGATTCCTCACTTGTTTAGGAGGTTTCTAGGTTGAGCAAATACAGTGTCTTACAAATGTGGAAGAGCCCTTTTTATGCTAATTTAAACCAGACATGGCTCTAGTGTGTCAGACATGCAATTCTTGGAATTATTTTAAAGAGAACGTGGTTGCAAGAGACAATTTTTTAATTCTTAAAAGCCAACATGTCTCTGGTGTGTCCAAGATGTTTTGGGCAAGTATCATCTATTTGTCGGTGTTAGATACGTATTAAACGCAGACATGGGACTTTTCAAATGTTTGACTTCTAGCATATCTTAAAGTTTCCTAGACTTTCTTTTATCCAATGTTATTATTTCGCATCATTCCTTAGTTTGCAACAACACTATGAGTTGAAGCATGAAATAAAGAATACAGTTATCCCTGTCTAACCTATCAAATATTAATGAACAATTTAAATCCACGAATTTGAATCATATTTAAAAATTTTAATGATGTCATACAACCATTAAATTCAATAACCAAATAGAAAATGACCAGAAGCGGCTCTTTAGAGCGTCCTGAAACTATAATAACAAAGAATGGACTCTTGCTTCACCACCATTCTTCTTTAAATGTCACGACCTACTCATGCCCTATGCCTTCAAGAAGAAAAATTCAAGGACCCAATAGAAAGTACCAGTGTTGAAACCCGTGAAATAGTGTCCACGGCCAACATTAAGTTAACTCCTGCCTGATGAAGTGATGTCTCGAAGAGCCTCTACTTGGTAAATTTTATTTAAAACATTCATCAATTGCAAAGAAGAAAGCAAAAGTCTAATCATAATTATCACCTTTGTCCCAACCTTTTCTGACGTGGGATGGAGGGAATTTAAGGTTTGTAGTGGGGATTTTGTGAAATTGGGGAAGAACAAGAGAAGAAATTAAAGATATGATCGCAGATCGCAACACGGATCTTGACTTCACCGTTATGATTCAACCCATGGGGATCAAAATCAATACCCAAAGCAAATAGCTTCATTTTTTCATCAAAATCATTTGATATATTTCAATTTTTCACTACATGGCTATTATAGCCTACAATACGTACATCATACGTGCAATTATTGATAACATCAAATCTAACCAAATCTAAATTTAAATAACTCCTAAATCTCAATCAAATCTAACCATATTTAGAATCAAATAACTCTTAAATCTCAACAAAATCTATTCAAATCTAAATTAAAATAAAAATCTAAAGTATGCCAAATCTGGGCCGTCTATTTCCCATCATTCTCTCCGGCTTGAAAACATCCATCCCCGATGAATGTAGTAATAGAAGGTAAGCACAATCGGGTTGAACCACATCACAAATCCTCAATCAGGCTAAGGTGGTGGTCAGAAAATCATAACTGATGCGTCATGAGCAAAAGGTTGAACTGATTTTCGTGACCAACCGGCTACAGTCGATGGTATCTCGAATAAGACACTGCAATATGCTGAGGCAAATTTTCTCTGCTGAAGACTGGATTGATTGTATTCTGCACAACAAGAAATCTAAACTCTTGTAAACATGTTGCTTCTAGAAAGATCTGCAAAGGATTACATGCATCAGGCGAGCTCAGAGACACTAGAACCCTCACAGTTAGCGTAAATGACACTAACTCCATGGCAAGTTCTGTTGGGAGATCTACTGAAGTCCCTACAAGAAGCTTTTCTATCTCTACCTCTGGTTTGAGCTCATCAACAACTGTTGACTCTGACTCAGCTGCAACTTCTGAATCTGGTTCTGACTCATCAACAACTGTTGGCTTTGGCTCTGGCTTAGCTGCAACTTCTGGTTCTGGCTCTGGCTCTATGTCAACCTTCGCTACCATGTATTCTTCTATACCCTTCTGGATGTCCTCTAGAGTCTCTCGAAACTCAGCAAAGAGGTGGGAGCATACCGAGTACGAAGTAGGTTTTGCAGTACAAACCAACATCGACAGGAACTATAACTATCTTTCGACCACTAGTAAGCTTTTCCAACAAGTTTCATTTGGGCATAGTGACACTTCTGTTCAGATGTTAGAATAAAATAACTAAAGAAATCTTTCAGCTTACTTTCCCACCTCTCATACCCATGTTGATCATCAGAACCCTGAAAACATAGGAGAGCCACATATATATCCCTTTCTACTTCCCTGCCATCAGCCTCAATATTTATATATTTTCTACAAAAGTAAAAATTCATGAAAAAAATTTCAAAACAGAAGGTTAGAAATTACCCAAGAATCTCAACGGTTTGAACTGGACTCAAATCGGACTAAAAACGAGATCTAAAACGCCGATTTTCTACGACGAGAATGGTACCGGCACCAAACAGAAGCTTGTGGAGGTCAGATCTGGTATCCAACTGCTGTGAAATCTTTTCAGTAGCTCCGAAACTCAGTAATGCATCCAACGCTTTAGACATAACACGAATCAGACTCTGAATGGGCCTAAAACGGACTCCGAACTACGGACTACGGTTGCGCTCTGCATGAACAGTGCGATGAACACTCTGATGAACAGTAAAATTATTGTTCACGGACAGTAAAATCACTGTTCACGGAACAGTTTTTTTTAAGTAGATTTTTTTGGAAATTTGTGGAGAATAGAAATTTCAGCTCTGATACCAAAATTAATGTGGGACGGAAGAGTAAAATTTAGAATTTTGTGGTCGGATTTTGTAGAATTGAAGAAGAACATGTTTTTGGGGTTGGGTATGACCACGGATCGCAACCCGGGCTTCGGCTTCACTGTCTGGTTCGATTAATCCATGAGATTAATGCAAACAACAAAAATTTTCATTAGGAAATATATTTTAATTAAAATCATCATTATTTCAGATTTCTAATACATGTTTATATATAACCTACAAAACGTGCATCGCACATGTAATTATTGATAGGATAAAATCTACTCAAATTTGACCCAAATTAACTCCTAAATCTTAACAAAATCTATCCAAATCTAAACTAAATAAAAATTTAAATTATACCAAATCAAATCAAATCATCTTCAAATTTAAATTCTAAATCTAAATAAATACTAGTAAATCTGAGCCATCTGATTTCCATCATTCTCACCGGTTTGAAAATATTCATCTTTGATGAATACAATGCTAAGCAACAAGGTAAGATGGAGACATTAAAAAGTTTCTTTGAGGACATGAAGATGAAAGGGAAAGGCAAAGAAGATCGGAGGAGTGAGGACGAGGCAGTCTTCATCAGCATGGCGACGTGGAGATCTCAGCGACAACGATGAGGACTTGGTGGAGACTGGACGACATGAGATGGAGGCAACGACGGTGATGCGACGACAATGATGAGGTGGAGGCAATGGAGGCATTGTGGCGATGGCGATGACATGGATCTAGAGCTTATAGATGGGAGTCTGTGAGAGATGATGAACAGTTTTTTAAAAAAATTTCAGCTCTGATACCAAAATTGATGTGGGACAAATGGTGGATTTAGGGTTTTGTGGTGGAATTTTGTAAAATTGGGAAAGAACGAGAATTTGGGGGGTGGGTATGACCACAGATCGCAACCCGAGCCTCGATTTCACCGCCTGTTTTGATTAATTCATGAGATTAAATCAAACAACACAAAATTTTCATAGAAAAATAATTTTTAAGCAAATAAGTATTAATTTTCAAAGTCCACTACATGGCTATATAAAGCCTACAATACGTACACCATATGTGCAATTATTGATAACATCAAATCTAACCAAATCTAAATTTAAATAACTCCTAAATCTCAATCAAATCTAACCATATCTAGAGTCAAAAAAACTCCTAAATCTTAATAAAATCTATTTAAATCTAAATTAAAATAAAAATCAAAAGTATGCCAAATCTGGGCTGTCTATTCCTCATCATTCTCTCCGGCTTGAAAACATTTATTCCCGATGAATGTAGTAGTAGAAGTTAAGCATAACCGGGTCAAACCACATCTCAAATCCTCAATCAGGCCAAGGTGGTGGTCGGAGAATCAAAGTCGATGCGTCACGACTGGGCCAAGGTGGTAGAGGTGTAACTGGTTCTCGTGACCAACAGGCTACAGTCGATGGCATCTCGAATAAGAACGTGAAATATGTTGAGGCAAATTTTTTCTGCTGAAGACTGGACCGATTATACTCTGCACCACAAGAAATCCAACTCTTGTGAGCATGTTGCCTTTAGAAGGATCTGCATAGGATCGTATGCATTAGGAGATCTCAAAGACATTGAAACCCTCACGGCTGGCGTAGATGACACTGCTCCATGGCAAGCTCTGCTGGGAGATCTGTTGAAGTCCCTACAAGAAGCTCTTTTATCTCTATCTCTGGCTTGGACTCATCAACAACTGCTGACTCTGACTTAGCTGCACCTTCTAGCTCTGGTTCTGGCTCATCAATAACTGTTTGCTTTGGCTCTGACTCAGCTGCAACTTCTGGTTCTACCTCTGCCTCTATGTCAACCTTTGCTGCCATGTATTCTTCTATACCCTTCCGGATGTCCTTTAGAGTCTCTCGAAACCCAGCGAAGAGAAGACGCGGAGCATACCGAGTACGAAATAGGTCTTGCAATACAAACCAACATCGACAGGAACTATGGTTGTCTTTCCACCACCAGTAAGTTTTTCCAACAAGCTTCATTTGGGCATAGCGACACTTCTGTTCAGATGTTAGAATAAAATAACTGAATAAATCTTCCAGATTACTTTCTCACTTCTCATACTCATACTGATCATCAGAACCTCGAAAATATGGGAGAGCCGCATACATATTCCTTTCCACTTCCTTGTCATCAGCTTTAATATTTATATATTTTTCACAAAAGTAAAAATTCATGAATAAACTTTCAAAACAAAAGTTTAAAATTACCCAATAATCTCAACGATTCAAACCGGACTCAAATCGGACTGAAAACGAGGTCTGAAATGTCGATTTTCTATTGCGAGCGGCACCAAATAGAAGCTTGTGGAGGTCAAATCTGGTATCCAATTACTGTGAAATCTTTCCAGTAGCTCTGAGACTCAGTCATGCATCCAACGCTTCAGACAAAACAAGAATCAGACTCCGACGGGCCTAAAACGGACTCCAGAATCTGGTTGCGCTCTGCATGAACAGTGCGATAAACAGTGTGATGAACAGTAAAATTAACGTTCACGGAACAGTAAAATCATTGTTCATGGAACAGTAAAATTACTGCTCACGGAACAGCTTTTTTCTAAAGTAGATTTTTTTGAAAATTTGTGAACATAAATTTCGGCTCTGATACCAAAAATGATGTGAGATGGAAGGGTGAAATTTAGGATTTTGTGGTGAAATTTTGTGGAATTAGGGAACAATAGGGATTTTGGGGGTTTGGAATGACCACGGATCGCAACCCGGCCTCGGCTTCACTGCCTGGTTCAATTAATCCATGAGATTAATGCAAACAATACAGATTTTCATTGGGAAATAAATTTTAATTCAAATCATCGTTATTTCAGAAATCTAATACATGGCTATATATAGCCTACAAAACGTGCATCGCACATGTAATTATTGATAGGATCAAATTTACTCAAATTTAACCCAAATTAACTCCTAAATTTTAACAAAATCTATCCAAATCTAAACTAAATAAAAATCTAAATCACACCAAATCAAATCAAATCTAAATTCAAATCTAAATTCAAAATCTAAATAAATACTAGTAAATCTGAGCCATCTGATTTCCATCATTTTCCCTCCTTTGCTATGAAACACAACCACAAATTGAGATATACATTTCCTTCTAAAACATCAATACCATTGTAACCATTGGTAATTGTCCCGTTAAAGATATCTCCTCATTACAATAGTTCAATAGAAGATATTGATCTCACTTGTATTTTTCATGGGTATAAAGCAAGGTTTAAAATCTCGATCTCGGCCAATGGTTCTTAGTATCAATATCGTTAATATTAGCCATCAATATTGGCAATACCGGTCGTATCGAAAATATTCGGCCGTAATATAAGGTTAATCTCATATTGGGTATCTCAAAACCCGATACAATATTGTTGGTATATATCGGAATAAACTCACATTTGAACCATGGTATAGAGGCAAGTGGGCAGTCCACTTAGAGTTTGCATAAAATAAATCAATGTTTAGATCTTACCTTTGTGATGATTTGAGTTGCGTTGCAAAAGAGAAAACCAGTGACTTTGGCTATCTGTAAATCTTCCTTCTCTTGATTCCATTGGCGGAGTGGAACAATGAATGAGAACCACCCCCAGATCAATGACATGATCGCTTCACCAATTTCAAGATACGAACAAAGAAACATCAACTGGAGGACATACTTTGGGCACAAAGAAGAGAGATAGAAGGGAACACTTGTAGTATATGACGGCAACAAGCAGAAGCCAAAAGTATCTGCGGCAATATTCTTTTGCTGATAAGATGGGAGAGAGGCTCTCCTCAAACCGAACCCTAGCCTCTGTAATAAACAAAACTTGCTCAAATCTACAATCATGGAGCGGCTCAGTTAGGCTGCAGGCTAAACGCGCCAACTAACGCATTGGCTTTTGACCCATTAGTCCAAACTCCCTACAGGCACTCAACTGTCATATGCATTCATGACATTGAAGGACTCACGGCCCCTATAAGAATGTATACAAAGTTTTTCCAGCTAGCCAAACTCATCATCAAGTTGTTTCAGCTATTTTACATAATATAGAATAAAATAACCACAGGAAGGCACCAACTGAATTACCTTTTTTTCCTACTTAAAAGAAGTTTTAAGTATAAAATGCTCTTATTACTAAGGCTATAGATATAAAAGTTCTTCTCTAATTTTCAAAACTTTGTTAATAGTGAGGCCAAACTCACTCTTTTGGATAATCAAATCAGTCTCCCATTTTAGCAAAATTGACTTTAAATCGACAATCCTTTCATATCTATGTCGTTATGATATCGACATAGTGATTTAGAATATTGATCATAAATTAGCTCAACATTGCAACTAAAATACCAAATTTTGTATCCCAACGCATGTTTAAATTGAATTGTGTCTACATTGCAGTTACCAAACTATATATTCCCAAAACTTTTGTCCACATTATAAGAAACATCAAAATGAACTAACAAAACAAACTTATCATACCCAACAACAAAACTAGAGAAATATAAGAGAAAAACTAAATTTATGCAGATATAAACTTTCATGCAATGCCTCTCACCGCAGATGGGGAAAAATCCCAACGTCAAGCCAAGAGCTGTAGAAAATGCCAGTTGCTTTGGTTCTGCGCCCCTACAGGAAAAACATCACGAACAACTAATGAGCAATCCATTACAATTTTCCCAAAATTACAGAAATTACCCACAAAATAAAAATATAAAATTACCTCTTGATTATTTGAAGGAGAGGATCAACAACCTTCTTGTTGAGCCATGAAATCGGCCCGATCGGCATTTTTCCAAGAAACTCTCCTCTTCTTGAAAATTCTCTCTCTCAGACCGAAAGATCTGCCCCAATTTTGTTCTTCTTCCAGCTGTCAATGGATCAAACACAATTCGAGAGAAAACATTTTTCTTCGAAAATTGATGGAGGGGTTGGAGAGTGTTGCGGGACTATTTTATTATCTCCTGCTTATAATTATTCAACCAAATTGTGACATAATTTTTTGGGAAACGAAGCTCAGAGAACAAGGGTGGCAATGGAGACTGAATTTGGGTTTGGATTTACGAAATTTAGATCGGGACCCTCTGGTTAGCTTACCGGGTCGGGTATGGATCATACATATATGATCTATACCATTTTGTCTTTTTTTTCTTCCCCCGAGAAAGGCTGATCTGGATGGCAGCACGTCATCCATATTCTGTAGTCTAATGCTGATATTGCGAGGGGGGAAGGTTGGATGGATCATTGGGGATGAGAACTCGGTAATGGTGATGAATGACGCTTGGGTTGCTGACCTTCCGATGAGGTTGTGGCCGAGTATGATGAACAGGGGCGGAACCAGGTATAAATTTTGGAGTGCGCTGCAATTTTTTTAACATATACTTATGAATTATATGCATTTCTCAAAAGAATAAAACAACATTTTCCATTAAATCAGAAGTGGAATTAGTAATAAATTTGCTAAAAGAAAACCAAAATAGAATGGGTCTAACACAATATCTGAAAAAGAACAAAAATAAAAATGTATTTAAGCCAATATTTGAAAAAATGGGCCGGGCTATAGCCCGGCCCAGCCCACCACTGGGTCCGCCACTGATGGTGAATGTTTGAGGCAAGAGAGCTCGATCGCAAAGTGAACGACTACATCACAGCTGGTCGACATTTGGACGAAGTACTTCTCAGGTCTCATTTCAGCGATGAGCTTGTCGAGAGGATCTGTGCCATCCGGTTGGCCGCCCACACGCGCGGAGATGTTATCGGCTGGGGAAGGCATGGGGCAACGAAGGTTGCCATTGGCAAGCTCTACCAGTCGTACACCAGAGACTCTGAGAGCAAGGTTGGGAACATATATGCCTGGACTTGGCATATGAACACCTCCCGAGAGTCCAATGTTTAGTTTGGAGAATTGTAAGGAATATTGTGCTGGTGATTGTCGTAACTGGCCGTAATTCGTAGTTATAATTGGTAAAGTCTTTTACAATTGTAAATGAGTTACATGTATGTAAATTTTACGGTATTTGCTTGGTAATATAAAATTGTAAAGTGAGAAAGTGTATTGTATTTTACGGTGTTTGGTTGTCGTAATGTATAAGTCGTAAGTGAAAAAGTTGACCACAAAATTAACTATTTGGTGATTTTAAACGTTTTAATACTGCAAATAAATATTAAAAAATTTAAATATTAAAAAAAATTAATATTAATATAAAAAATAATACAAATTTGTATGACCACAAAATTAACTGTAACTGGGTTGCAAGTGAGTGGTAACTGGGCTGCAAGTGAGTGTTAGTTGAGTTACGTAAGTCTTTTACGAATTACGGTCCAAACAAACGTCGTAGTTGTAACTGGGTAGTAAGTCATTTACGAATTACGGAGTTTTACGCGAAACAAACGGCCCGAAGTGTAGCCTTAATCGTAAGGGGGATACATCTCAACTCGATGTGCACACGCTGCACGTTAGAGGACGAGACCATAGAGAATGTCTTTTACAAGTGCCCTCGGGCATGACAGGTTTAGAGAGCACAGTCCACACTATCTAATATGAAGCTTGTTGTGCGTGGCTTTGAGGACATCATCACTTATAGAGACAAAGTAGGAGTCTATTGGTAAATTTCCATCAATCAGTTGTGACGCATACTATTTGGGAGCTTGACTTGGCAAAAACTCGGCAGTTTTTCTAGCAAGGAAAGAACCGTGTCAGTGATGGCACAACGAGCGCTGGTGGCTACTATTGAGAGATGGAACATTATTGAATCTGACCTTGACCACTGGTGGATGAACTGGAACCTCTTGGAGTGGGTTTCACTCCCCAATCACTCTCCCCTCTCTGTGGTTGGTTTGGTGGGGGCCTCCACCTGGGTGGCTTAAGGTCAATTTCGACGGTTCGGTATTCACCTTGACAGAAAGAGGAGAGCTAGATCTATAGTGAGAGATCACAGTAGACTTATATTGACTGTGAATGTCCCATTATTCGATGTGTCGGTGCCTCTTGCTGAGATGATTGTAGCTTGGAATGCTGTCAAGGCAACGGTACTTCATGTTGGGGCCACCAAAATCTGGGGTCGAAGGCGATGCGCTAGGAACCATTCTAGTCATCAGGAGTAGGTTAGGTGTTGATGGCTATACCGCCAACCTACTACAAGATATAAACAGTTGGCTACAAATGCTTAATGAAAGGAGAGTGTCGCATATTCTTCGTGAAGGAAATTCTCCGGCAAACTTCATGGCAGTAGGAGGCTCCAGGGAATCGCGGTAAAGTATGTAATGGATAACATACCTTCTGAGTTGTATACTTTTCTCAAATTAAATGGTATGAGTTGTGGGACTAAAGAGAAACGATATTAGTTTTCTTGTACTACCAAAAAAAGGCTGATCTGTTCTCTTTTCTTTTTGCCATAAAGAAGCCGTTCTAAGCCTCTCAAGAGACCACAACCCCCAATATCCACCAATAGAATAGAAGGGGCAGGATAGACTTTTCTAGCTGCAATAAACTTAATATGCCCTTTTTTACCTATGCTAGAACCCAATCGGCCACCATATTCCTTCTTGGAATTGATGAGACATCAGAAATTCTGTTAACTGTATAATCCATTGGAAAATGTTCGTGAGAAGATTTTGTGCATATCTTACCTTCGCTTTGTTGATCGTGACCCAATTCACCACTGTGAGGGAGTCACCCTCCAAACAACTCTAGTGGCTCATAAGATAATTATTGCATAGCGGAGCCCTTGCCAAGTGTAAACCAATTCAGATTCCATGAAGTTAAAAAACTAGTGCATTAGTGAACTTCTCTCGTCTCTTGCAATAAACCCAGCACCCTCGTGCCCTTTAGCAAAGGCCAACATGCTACTCATGTTCCCCTCTTTTGAGTGTAGGGTTGCTTAACTTTTTAATACTATTACAGTTACTAGATTTTGGCACGTGTCACACATGCATGTGTAAAAGCCAAATAATCATTAATTTTAGATGGAGATATTCAAAATAAAGAATTTATGTACATGAATTTAAGGCGTGTATAGGCTAGCAGTTAACCGTGAGTTTCTTCTATATTAAAAAAAACTCGGATCATGAATTCAAGACTCACAAAATGACGAAGGAGGAATTTGACGAAGGGTAGGTCGCTCCAGTTATCTCCAATTCACGTACTGGCAACTTGCGCTCATTGCTAAGCGCTCTCCAATACTCCGCAAGTTCTTAGGGTGCCTTCATGAGAATGTGCCAACTTTTGCCTCCTTTTTCTCAAAAAAAAAAAAAAGAAATTTTTGGCTCCACTGTTCCCAAACAACGTACGCATGCACAAGTGGGGTGAGTGAAACACAACTTTCGACCTTTGCAATTCCTCCAAACACAAAATCAAAGGCTTCCTTTGGCAGTAAGAGTTAACAAGAGTTAAACCTCTAACTTTTGTTGTCATTCCAAACAAGTATTTTGCTCGAGGGACATATGGTTTCTTGTCAAGGTCAAATTTGAAGCAAAAATATTCTCTGTTTTGCATTTTTGACCCCTTACTTTTTTCTGCTAAAGATTATGTTTGGCAAGTGAAGCTAGGAATTAAGATTTAGTACCTTGAAAAAAAGAGGATTAGTAAGGAGTTAGAATTAATTTTTTTTCCCAGTTGTTTGTGTTTGACAAGTGAGTTGACATTAGGAGTAAAGATTGTTAGAGAGAAGAGTTGGGAAAAGTAAGGTAAGAGTTGGTAAAGAGGTAGAGTTTACTCTACACCAACTAAAAGTTAAGCACTTGCGCCCTAAAAAATAGGAACAAAATGGATAATATTTAAAAAAAAAAAATCCAATTTTGCCCTTGACAAGGCATGCCATGTTACCCACTAACTTCTATTCTAATTACTTGTTTGGAAGAGTTAACAAGAGTTAAAAGCCTAACTCATGCTAACCTTGTTTCCAAACAAGGCTAGAGAGAGAAAGAGAAAGGGTAGCTCTAAAGTTTTGATGGAATTAGTAACTTTTAATTATCTGAACTAGTCGACTAATCAACATACTGGCAGTTTTCTTTTCAGGTTCTTTTTCCAGTTCTAATTGAATTCGAGTTTTCTTTTCCTCTGAGGCAATGCTGTCATATTGATGGAGTTTATGTAGGACTAAGATGATTCTACGGTTTATAAATAACTCCTTGGGGGTGGTCTTTAATAGTATTGTTGGCCACCAGTAGTGATGTTATTGTTCGCCACCAGTGGTGATGTTATTGTTCCGTAGTATTGTAAGATTAGTAGTCAACCACACTTTTGGATTTAAATTTTGGCCCTAGGGTTTCAATTAGACCCCAAAAATTATTCAAGGCTTATATTTTTCATCAATAGAGTTAAAACAAGTTGATCTGACAGTGCGCACACTAGTTTTTTTTCATTTTGGGCTCCTATTGTCAAAGAAAGTTCATAACTGCAGTCAAGATGAATGAACATAACACAAGTTGTAAACTAATACTCTCTCCGCCGGGAATAGTAGTGTCTTTTTTATTCAATTTTTTGTTCCAAATTAGTAGTCCATTTTGAATTCCAATGCTACTTTTGCCAATCTCAATACTATTTTTATTATTTCTAATATAAAGTGTGGAGTAATACCTTTACTTTTTCTCTTTATAACAAAAATGCCACTCTTTATAACAAAAAGTGTTATTCCCAATGCAAGGGTAAAATTGGAAGAGGGAAATGATTTGAGAGTCAAATCAAATTTTTTTAATTGGCGTGCTTGGACAAAAACGACCAATAAAAATGGACAGAGGTAGTAACTGAGAAAATTCTGCTATTCAAAATGATAAAACAAGCCCAGGTAACAAATTCCCTGACTAGACAGTACAAGCAAACTAGCACGAACACTCAAATTCCATCCTCAAAACACTAGTACATAATAATAATTCTTATTCGCACATGAAACACTCAAGTTATTGCGATCACTATACTACACTAATGATTTCAGTGAATTATCCATAAACCAAGGGCATTCTCCATCAATTATGGGGCCTCATATCCTTCACGGCTTGGTGGCTGCTGGAGACGGAGAGAGGAAAGGAAAAGGGGGAATCTGCATGGCAGGAACCGGTGGAAAAGTTCTTGAAATGGAAGGTAGTGGAGGAACTGCAGTAGAAATGGAGGGGATAGTTGGTTTTTGAGTTGAAGGCAATGAAGGCAATTTTGCTGCGGGAATTGTCGGGATTGTGGTCATAGAGGGCATTGGGGGCATAGCAAGCTTAGGCCTCATTGTGGTTGGCGTCGTGGGGATATTGGGGATTGTGGGCATAGCGGGCGTTGGTGGCATAGAAAACTTAGGCATCGTCATGGTTGGTGTTGTGGAGATGCTAGGGATTGAAGGCCTAGCAGGCATTGGGGGCATAGCAACTTTAGGCCTAATTGTGGTTGGCGTTGCGGGGATATTAGGGATTGTGGGCATAGTGGACGTTGGTGGCATAGAAAACTTGGGCATAGTCATGGTTGGTGTTGTAGGGATGCTAGGGATTGTAGGCGTAGCGGGAATTGGGGCATAGCAAGCTTAGGCCTCATTGTGGCTGGCGTTGCGGGGATATTGGGGATTGTGGGCATAGTAGGCGTTTGTGGCATAGAAAATTTATGCATCGTCATGGTTGGTGTTGCGGAGATGCTAGGGATTGAAGGCATAGCAGGCATTGGGGGCATAGCAACTTTAGGCCTCATTGTTGTTGGAGTTGCGGGATATTGGGGATTGTGGGCATAGTGGGCGTTGGTGGCATAGAAAACTTGGGCATAGTCATGGTTGGTGTTGTAGGGATGCTAGGGATTGTAGGCATAGCGGGAATTAGGGCATAGCAAGCTTAGGCCTCATTGTGGTTGGCGTTGCGGGGATATTGGGGATTGTGGGCATAGCAGACGTTGGTGGCATAGAAAACTTAGGCATCGTCATGGTTGGTGTTGTGGAGATGCTAGGGATTGAAGGCATAGCAGGCATTGGGGGCATAGCAACTTTAGGCCTCATTGTGGTTGGCGTTGCGGGGATATTGGGATTGTGGGCATAGTGGGCGTTGGTGGCATAGAAAACTTGGGCATAGTCATGGTTGGTGTTGTAGGGATGCTAGGGATTGTAGGCATAGCGGGAATTGGGGGCATAGCAAGCTTAGGCCTCATTGTGGTTGGCGTTGCGGGGATATTGGGGATTGTGGGCATAGCAGGCGTTGGTGGCATAGAAAACTTAGGCATCGTCATGGTTGGTGTTGCGGAGATGCTAGGGATTGAAGGCATAGCAGGCATTGGGGGCATAGCAACTTTAGGCCACATTGTGGTTGGCGTTGCGGGGATATTGGGGATTGTGGGCATAGTGGGCGTTGGTGGCATAGAAAACTTGGGCATAGTCATGGTTGGTGTTGCAGGGATGCTAGGGATTGTATGTATAGTGGGCATTGGGGGCATGGCAAGCTTAGGCCTCATTGTGGTTGATGTTGCGGAGATAATGGGGATTGTGGGCATAGCGGGTATTGGTGGCATAGAAAACTTAGGCATCGTCATGATTGGTGTTGCGGGATGCTAGGGATTGTAGGCATAGCAGGCATTGGGGGCATGTCAAGCTTAGGCAAGGCAGTGGTTGGCATTGGTGGTAATGTTGGCTTCGGAAGCGTTGGAATTGTTGGTCGAGGAGGCGATTGGGTGGTTGGCACTGGCGGCGGCAATGTAGGCTTTGGGAGTGTTTGAATCGTAGGAAGAGTTGGTGCAGCCGGCGCGGTTGGAGTGTCTAAGAGATGACGAGCGGCTAGACTTGCATCGATGCTCAGCAAGGCCACAAGGAAGGAAAGAAGAAACCAAGCGTAGGAAGCCATTGAGTGCAAGAGTTAGTAACACTTGATGTTGCTTTGTTTCCAGCTTGGTTGATGGGCTTATTTATAGGCTTGGATTCAACTATTGAGTTTACTTTTTGAAACAATAATTTTCATCCTTTCTGCTGGGTAAAAATCCTTGATTCAAAAGTCCCATGTTTTAGTGGTGGGTAGTTAGAAAATTGGTCTAGTTTGATGACTGACTAAAAAGAGTTGCACAGGAAGAGAACTATAATACTTTATGATGAATTAGTTCCACATTCTAAATTTAAGTTCCTCAATGCACTTGAACCCTGGTATCAACTAGTGAAAGATTGACTCAAAGCCATTGAGTTAAACAAAAATTTCAAAGTGATCATGATTAGTTAAGTTGGTGATCAAAATTTACCTTTTCGTATTCCACGAGTCTTAAGGAAATTTGCACATCTTTATTGGTGGGTTGTTGCTAGATTACTCCTCTCTTTACATAAGCTTCTTGTTGAACTTTATTTCAGGATTTTAATAATATAAATTCAACAAAAAGCATAATTACAAATTCCCTTCTTGCCTTCAATTCTTCAGCCAGTCATCAAATCAACCAAATTTTCTAACCTCCCACTGATTAAATAGCAAATTTCCAAATCAAAGAATTTTCTCCTTGCACCAGAAAATTGGAGGAGACTGGTAAACAAACCATAGACTCCAACATTTGAATCCTAGCCTATATATGAGCCTATACAAAGGAAACAAAAACAAAAATTAGCATAAATTTCCTTTTAACAAAACAAAACAAAGCAAACATTCTGTTGTTTGAGGATTGCATTTGATAATAATCCTTAGTGTAATTTGATTTGTATATTTCCTTTAAAATTGTTAAGTTACCTGCTTTGGGTGTAAATTTCAATTTAATTTTAGATAGTGAGATGCATCATTGTGGTTCTTTCAATAACGATTTCTACTAGCAAGATTCTGAGACATAATACCTACTTAATTAGCATAATCACCGAATTGTCAATGTTACTCTTTAACAGTCAATAATACTATATAATCATCATGAGATAAGATTAATACAATCTAAATAAAAACTCAAGAAATGAAAAATATAATCATAATAAAATTATCCAGTGAAGTAAATAAAGTCATCTGATATGAAAAAGAGTCTAGATATAAGTATATTATCATTGAGGCATGACTCAGTGGTAAAAGGCTGAAGTTGGGTCAGAGAACGTCTTAAGTTCAACAAGGGGTACAATTTTTTGATCAAAATGATAGTGATAATAATAACAATACTAATATTTTTAGTGGTGGGTATCTCCAATCCCCATATTTTTCATAATTAGGTGATCGTATAATTAGGTTGACGCATGGTAGATTTTGTTACATTTTTTAAAAAGTATATGATAGCCTTTTAAAAACATGTAAAGTTTCATGATAGTTTTATGTAATTTAGGCGTTTCTGAGTCAATCTTGTTGTTGGCGCGTATAATATCAGATTGATTTGGCTTTCTTTAGGGATTGAAGAGGTTTAGAAAGTTTATATTTTTATAAATATTGGGGTCTCTATCTGATGCACAATACTAACAACTGAGAGGATTATTTTCTAACATCCTATTAGCCTTGAAGCTTTCAATAGCGGAATTAGTGCTTAGGATTCATGGGATTTTAGGACAAAACTCTGAGAACGATCGTTTATAAAGTATGCGAGCATTACCACTATCTTCTGAAAATCAAAGTTTTTAATTAAAGATTCAAATTTTCTTTTAATAAAAGTTTTAACTTTTGATAATCTGAGATCAGGAAAATTAGATTTTTAATTGCGTGAAGATGAACAGAGATCTAGATCAACAGGATCAATCTATCACGAGTTGGCCGTGAATGCACAATCATTAGCAATGGAAGAAGAGATGGCACCAAGAGTTCGGATACTGTGTAATAAGCTATGATCCAGTTCAATACAACATGCACATGTTACATGTTGCAGAAATGTACATGACTACTGGTGATTTCTTTCTTTAACATTACAGGATGATGCAGAATCAATAAGGATGAGGGTAGCGAGAAGGCCGGTAGATTAATCGCCCTTTCCTCCCTGAACCCTGTACAATCCTCCAACTGTCATCGGCAGTGGATGCATCTAAGACAATTGTACCCACAGGTGGTATAATGCTGCTTGCGCTGGTCCTGGTGTCATCTGGAAGGAGACCTGTCCATAGGGAAATGCTCGTCCTCATGTGATGAACAAGCATCAATGCAATAGACCGTGATGCACGAACTATACTTCTTCCTCCATGTTCCCCAACAATAGCAAATGGCAGCCGCAACCAAGACCCAAAAACTAAAATCCTCTGTTTTTTGCCCAAAGTCCGAGATCTAATTTCCTAGCAAAATTCTCGCATCTAATCTAACATATATAAATAAAGCCTAAATATTAAGGTACTGTCATGCAATTTATTGAGAAAAAAGACCAGTTTTTAAGTCATAAATTGTGTGTGTGTGTGTGTGTGTGAACGTGTGCGTGTTATACATAAGGTATCTTTTAGTCAACAAAGTTTAATTCTTTAACACACACCAATTAGAACAGCAAACTTTGTCCCTAAACAGAAACTCTCTTTTGACCCTGGAAGAAAAAACATAGTTGAGAAGGTGAACCAACAAGGACACCGATACTAAGCCAAACAGATCATCAACCTAACATCAGTTTTCCTTGGACACAAAAGACCAATATTCAACAATTCTAGCCTATATAAATAAAGCTCATCCCCAGAGATAGCTCCACACAAAATATAGAAGCAAGAGCTAAGGCAGCTTCAAGAGGCAATATTCTAGCTCTTGTACTCTTCGCATCTATGGCTTCTCACACTAGGTACTTCCTAGTCCTATTTCTGGTTTTGCTAAGCATCAACGCAAGCCTTGCTGCTCGCCGTCTCTTAGACACCCCTGCGGCGCCTGCAGTACCTACACTGCCTAAAATTCCAACATTGCCGACAGTTCCTACATTGCCATTGCCTACATTGCCGCCATTGCCAACCGCCCAATTGCCTCCTCTCCCAACAATTCCAACATTTCCAAAGCCAACTTTGCCTCCGATGCCACTGCTACATTGCCAAAGCTTGCATTGCCGCCAATGCCTGCAATTCCCACGATCCCTTCGATTCCCACCACACTACCTCCTCTGCCTCCTGTTCAAATACCGACCATCCCCTCCATTCCTACAGGCATTCCAACAACAATTCCTACAATCCCTGGATTTCAGATACCGTCGATTCCTTTCCTTTCCCCACCTCCAGCAGCAACTAGTCCGTGAAGATCTTGATGTCTATATTGGTGGAGACATTCATATGATTCACTGAGCTTGTAGCATGTGTTAATCTTGAGTTTGTTATGTTTGTTTGTGAGATTTGAGGCTTATGTGATCTAGATTTATCCATCATGTTGCTTCTTCTTTATTGATTTGTAATATTCACGTATTGTATTTCTTTCTTCTTTGTAATTGTTTTGAAATTTAAACATGTATTGGTTTCAGTATATTGTTTACAGAAAGTCCAATCCTTCACTTGTCAAAGGAAAACTCGCAATGATCTTAAAGCTCCATTTCTGCAGGTTGATTCATATACTGGAAAAAAGAAAGAAAAAAATGCCTCACTTACACATCAAAAAAGGGGGGGAAAATTAAAAAAAAGAGAGAAGGAAAAGAAAGGAAAAAAAAATGGGAAAATAGAGAAGGAGAAGAGAGAGGAAGAGAGAGAATATAAAGAAGCTAGTGTTACCAGTTTGCAGCATGTTAGCAGTGTAGAAGTAACAAACAAAAGTCTGGTCAAATTTGCATGCAATTTACATGCCCCACACACATATATTCATACCATAAATATGTCTTACATTATAAAAGAATGCCTACTACTGAACATAAAGAATAATTATTGTATTTTGTAAAAAAATGTTTCCCAATAGAAGGAATTTGTCACAAGAAGAGAATTATTTGATAGTTTACAACAAACAAGGAATGAAATCTAAAGAAGTGAATCAGATGTTGGAGAAAACAAAAAATGGCGGGAAAAACAATTACTAAGAGACATGTAAAACATATAAACTGTATTTGTTTCATTTCTTTGGGATCAACAATATACTAATCAGGAATGGATTTGTTAAAGAAAAAGCCAAAGTTGAAAAAGAAAGATATACAAAATGAAAATTTTAGTTTCATTGGAATCGGATTCAGAAAGCCAAGAGAGAACATATACAACATATTATTTGTAACAATTGTTCATTATAGCTTTTTGGTTGAGTGCATATCTAGACCCACAATAATTTCTCACTGTGCTCATCCGAAACTTAATTTTGTCATGCCGAGAAAGGGCAAACAAATTGGATATGAAAGACTCAAAACCCACTAGTTATCACCTCTTCTTGTGCTATACAAAAGAACTCTAATGCAACACGATTCAATGCATTTAACCACCCCATGGCTGCATTGATAAGTTGTTAAATTGAGACCACATTCTGATTAGACCTCTGTGTTCTAACTGAATATGGCATGAAAAAATGGTTGGGAGTTTTGGTGAATATTTGGGTTTGAGATTCTAGGTTTTTGTTGTTGTGTAGGGTTTGATTAGAAAAGATAAGATTATTGTGTGACATTCTGATTTATTTGTTTATCTGTACTTTAGTTTTCTAGGAATTGGATTTTGGGTATAAAAGTGAATGTTTGGAAACATGCAGTTCGTTAATTTAGTTGATTTTAGGGTTATTTTTTTAGTTTAGTTCTGTTATCTATCAAGTTAACATCTGAGCTCTATGGGCTAGTAGTAGGTAAGCTAGGGGAATTGACTTTCATGGAGGGATTATGCTTATAGTGTTAGAAATTATTCCTTGAATAAATATTACTGAGAATGCAAAATATGTTATAACCTTGCATTGCTTTTAGATAATTTGAGTAAATCTCTGTTCATATTAGGGGATATGGCTGCATAAATTCTATAAATTATTAAGTAAAAAATTATATAATATTAAAATATTCACCCGATAATAAAAATTAAATTATTGAAATAATAATAAATAAAATAATTTAATATTAAAATATTTTAAAAAATAATGTTTTAAATTTATAATTATTAAAAATTGAAATATCAAAAATTACAATATTATTTAAAAACATAAATATTAGAATATAAAATATTAATTATTAAATATTAATTATAAATTATTAAATTAGAGATTTCGCTACAGTCTCCTATGTCAAACCGTAATTAGGGAAAAAAACTCAGTTTCATAATTTTATTCGTTTCAACCACTTCTTTTTTTAACCAACGACGTGCACCCACGTGTCCAGCGCAGAAGTGCTCCTCAATGGCGAAAGACGCAATTGCCCTGCAGGAATCGCTTCAAAAAAAGCAGACCGTTTCGGAAATACGAACAGCTTGTATATAGAACACTGCAATTATGTTCGCAGTCCTCACAAAAAAATTATTTCTGAGAATTACGACCATGATCGCAGTCCTCACAAAAATGCCCTATTTCTGAGAATGAGATTGAAAAAAGTGCAAATGGGATGCAAATTCCACTTACGCTTTTATCGTTGAAATAAATGGTGAAAGTGGGGAAAGGCCTTTTTCTTCCTTTTCCTCAAAATAAACACGGTTTATGGATAAAATTGTAGTTCAAAAAAATCATTCAAAGGGTAGGTGTAGTCAGTAAAGAGGGCGGGTGTGGAATTTTTCTTTTTAATTAGGTGATCATTTTATTATCATTAGGTCTACGCATGGTAGTTTTATGAAAATTATAGAGAGATTTCTTGATAATTTATTGCAATTTTAAAAGTATATAATAGTTTTTTAAAGTTTCATGATAGTTTTATGTAATTTAGGCAGCTTTTGAGTCAATCTTGTTGTTGGGTATTAAGGCTGACCCGAGCCCCATCTGGTCAGATTTGATATCAGATTTGGGCCTTGGCTCATATAATATCAGATTGGACTGGCTTTCTTTAAGGGTTGACGAGGTTTAGAGAGAGGGTTTATATTTTTTATAAATAATATTATTGGGAGTCTCTCTGATTCACAATACTAACAACTGAGAGGATTATTTTCTAACCTCTGATAATTAGGCCAAGTCTCTCCTTTCTCTCTACTCCTCAGGCATCCTATTAGCGTTGAAGCTATCAATAGTCAGAATTAGTGCTTAGAATTCACAAGAGAACGATCATTTATAGAGTATGCAACCATTACCACGCTCTTCTGAAAATCAAAACTTTTTAATTAAAGACTCAAATTTTCTTTTAATAAAAATTTTAACTTTTGATAATTTGAGATCATGAAAATTAGATTATTATTATTATTTTTAATTGCATGAACATGAACAAAGATCTAGATCAAACAACATCAATCTATTACAAGTACAGTCATCAGCAATGGAAGAAGAGTTGGCACCAAGAGTTTTCATACTGTGTAATAATAAACAATGATCCTGTTCAATTTCTATTTTCCATGCCATATGAGCCCTATGCCAACCGTGCCCACAAGTGGTATTATGGTGCCTGCGTAGGTCATAGTGTAATCTAGAAGGAGACCTGTCCATAGGGAAATGTTAGTCCTCGTATGGTGAACAAGCATCAATGCAATAAACCGTTATGCAATAAATATTCTATATATCATTCCTTCTTCCTCCATGTTCCCCAATAATAGCAAATGGCGGCCACAACCAAGACCCAAAAACTAAAATCCTGCAACGAAACACGATTTTTGGCCCAAAGTCTGATGATCTAATTTCCCAGCAAAATTCCCATATCTAATCTAACTGCAAAGGTGTAGTGGTCAAATTCCGACGCGTGTCGAGATCATGCCACGTGTCCTAGCCCCAAACGACCGGTCGCCTTCCCACTAATAGGCCCAGCCACTTTCAGACCTAGTGGGGCCCAAAGAGAAAGCCTCGGATCTTATCCCGAGCCTACAATCAGTCCGAGGCCACTTTTCCGAAACCTCAACAGAATCGGGGATTGGCGGCTCCCCGGAGGTTTCGGTCAAATGGTGCAAAAGACAACCCCTGAGGCTACTTCACCATTTGACACAAAGACCCTCCAAAGTCTACCCAACCAGCTCCGGATACAGCGGGGTGACACGTCTCCTGTGATTCGCGGATTCGATCAAACTGCCAGATCATTCCCACGTTAAAAACGTTACAACGTCCCTACTTCAATGACAGTTGTTATGAGTAGTGGCAGGTTTTTCTGCATGACAATCTCTATAATAAAGCAGCACAGTTCATGCAGTTACGAAAAAATTGTAATATGTAAATCATGCAGTTATGAAGATCTGACGTATCAGCATTCTTAACGGTAACCCCATTCGGTATAAAGACCTCCCCATCTCCACCAGAGAAAGGAGCTTCTGATCACCTCTGATAACACATTTAATAGTACTCTTTTTTCCTTTTCAACAAAAGATACTTATTCTCATGCATGAGGGTTTTTGGCCGGTGCCACACTGGTGCTCTTGACCTGAAGGTGTCTTGTGTTCTTGGCCGGATCAATCAAAAGCGTCCATCTGTCTGTGGCGGAAAACCCCCACCACCTGAAGGTGTCTTATGCTTGTTGCTCTAATCCGGTCATCCCGTGATCGGATCTCTCTCCATTGAAATCGTGGCATGTCCCCACTACCACAGTTGTGACAAAATCCGGTTACCCCCAGCCGATCACTCCTGTTCAAATCACTCTCGCCGACTCTTACCTGGATCTGAGAACTTTACCAGAAATCACTTACTCTCGTCAGCCCTATCCAGATCTGAGAGCTCTGCAAAAATTTCTCAGTTTTTTGCATCCCATCACTGGCAGCTATCGCAATCTTGGTGAGGCCCACCGCAGGATCTGCGAGAGGGCCGCCGCCATGAGCACGTCCGATATGTTCTCCATCAGGTGGTGTTGCTGCATCGACATGTGTTGTAGCACGTATGGCTTCTCACTCTGGTGCGAGCCCAGTATGTTGCCTGCTGGATCTGCAAGTGGGCTGACGCCGATGTCGGCGGGCACATCTGCTTCGTCCCCCAGGGTGCCTCCTCAGATGCGGTGTCAGCCTCGTCTTCGCCATGAGTTTCGAACCCGTCCATGGGGAAGACATATCAGCATTGACAATATCAACATCACCATCCAGTCATGCCTGAAAATTCCATCATCCTCGGCTACGTCGTCGCGGACCTCGCCATCCAGCCATGCTAAAAACCTTGTCTTCGTTGGCCTGGTTCTGACTTGATTCATGTGTCAACGCGGATCAATGCGAGATAGGCTCTCTTATAATATTTGAATGTGGTTCACGCACATGAACCGAAGTTGCCGCCACCAAGACCCAAAAACTGATATCCTGCAACGAAACACAATTTTTGGTCCAAAGTCCGACCATCTAATTTCCCAGCAAAATTCCGCATCTAATCTAGCTGCATAGGAAATTTAGCCTAAATATTTAGATACTGTCATGCAATTTAATGAGAAAACAGACCAGTTTTTAAGTCATAAATTTAGTATGTGTGTGTGTTATATAAGGTATCTTGTAGTCAACAGTTTAGTTCTTTAACTCACACCAATAGAACAGCAAACTTTGTCCCTAAACAGAAACTCTCTTTTGACCCTGGGAGCAAAAAAATAGTTGAGAAGGTGAACAAACAAGGACACCTATACCAAGCTAAACAGATCACCAACCTAACATCAGTTTTCCTTGTACACAAAAGACCAATATTCAACAATTCTAGCCTACATAAATAAAGCTCATCCCTAGAGATAGCTCCACACAAAATATAGAAGCAAGAGCCAAGGCAGCTTCAAGAGGCAATATCCCAGCTCTTGTACTCCTCACATCTATGGCTTCACGCACTAGGTACCTCCTAGTCCTATTTATGGCTTTGCTAAGCATCGACGCAAGCCTTGCTGCTCGTCGTCTCTTAGACACCCCGGCAGCGCCTGCGGTACCAACACTGCCTACGATTCCAACATTGCCTACAATTCCAACATTGCCGCCATTGCCAGCCGCCCAATTGCCTCCCCTCCCAACAATTCCGACACTTCCAAAGCCAACTTTGCCTCCGATGCCAACTGCTACATTGCCTAAGCTTGCATTGCCTCCAATGCCCGCAATTCCCACCATCCCTTCGATTCCCACCACGTTGCCTCCTCTGCCTTCTGTTCAGATACCGACCATCCCCTCCATTCCTACAGGCATTCCAACAACAATTCCTACGATCCCTGGATTTCAGATACCGTCGATTCCTTTCCTTTCCCCACCTCCAGCAACAACTAGTCCGTGAAGATCATGATGTCTATATTGGTGGAGACATTCATATGATTCACTGAGCTTGTAGCATGTGTTAAACTTGAGCTTGTTATGTTTGTTTGTGAGATTTGAGGCTTATGTGATTTAGATTTATCCATGATGTTGCTTCTTCTTTATTGATTTGTAATATTCACGTATTGGATTTCTTTCTTCTTAGTAATTGTTTTGAAATTTAATTATGTATTGGTTTCAGTATATTTGTTTACAGAAAGTCCAATCCTTCACTTGTCAAAGGAAAACTGGCAATGATCTTAAATCTCCATTTCTGTAGGTTGATTCATATACTGGGAAAAAGAAAAAAAAATGCCTCACTTACACATCCTAAAAGGGGGGAAAATTAAAAAAAGACAAGGAAAAAAGGAAAAAGTGGAAAAATAGAGAAGGAGAAGAGAGAGCAAGAGAGAAAATATAAAGAAGCTACTGTTACCAGTTTGCAGCATGTTAGCAGTGTAGAAGTAACAAACAAAAGTCTGGTCAAATTTGCATGCAATTTACATGCTCCACACACATCTATTCATACCATAAATATGTCTTACATTATAAAAGAATACCTACTACCGAGCATAAAGAATAATTATTGTATTTTGTAAAAAATTGTTTCCCAATAGAAGGAATTTGTCACAAGAAGAGAATTATTTGATAGTTTATAACAAATAATGAATGAAATCTAAAGAAGTGAATCAGATAAATCAGATGTTGGAGAAAACAAAAAA
This sequence comes from Agave tequilana, assembly GCA_038442645.1. Lineage (NCBI taxonomy): Eukaryota > Viridiplantae > Streptophyta > Magnoliopsida > Asparagales > Asparagaceae > Agave > Agave tequilana. The sequence goes on along the minus strand of JAVJIF010007425.1, from coordinate 29,353 downwards.
ATGGTGAGAAAAACAATCACTGAGAGACATGTAAATATTGTATTTGTTTATTTCTTTGGGATCAACAATATACTTATCAGGAATGGATTTGTTAAAGAAAAAGCAAAAATTAATCGAAGAAAGAGATACAAAATGAAAATTTTAGTTTCATTGAAATCGGATTTAGAAAGCCAAGAGAGAACATAAATATAACATAATAGTATTTGTAACAACCGTTCATTATAGTTTTCTGTTTGAGTGCATATATAGAACCACAATAATCTCTCACTGTGCTCATCCGAAACTTAATCTTGTCAATCCGAGAAAGGGCAAACAAGTTGGATATGAAGAACTCAAAAAACACTAGGCATCACCTCCTCTTGTGCCATACAAAAGAACTCTAATTCAACACGATTCAATGCATTTAACCATCTCATGGCTGCATTGATAAGTTATTAAATTGAGACCACATTCTGATTAGACTCTGTGTTCTAACTGAATATGGCATGAAAAAATTGTTGGGAGTTTTGGTGGCATTTTTGGGTTTGGGATTCTGGTTTTTTTTTTTTTTTTTGTGTAGGGTTTGATGAGAAAATATAAGATTTTTGTGTGGCATTCTAATGTATTTGTTTATCCATACTTTAGTTCTCTAGTAATTGGATTTTGGGTATAAAAGTGAATGTTTGGTAACATGCAGTTCGATAACTTAGTTGATTTTAGGGTTAGCTTTTTTAGCTTAGTTCCTGAGCTCTGTGGGCTAGAAGTAGGTAAGTTAGGGGAAGTGACTTTTATGGAGGGATTATGCTTATAGTATTAGAAATTGTTCCTTGAATAAATATTATTGAGAATGCAAAATATGTTATAACCTTGCATTGCTTTTAGATAATTTGAGTAAATCTGTGTTCATATTAGGGGACATGGATGCATAAATTCTATAAATTATTAGTAAAATATTATAAAATATTAAAATATTAAACTAATAATAAAAATTAAATTATTGAAATAATAATAAATAATTAAAATATTAAAATATTTTAAAAATAATCTTTTAAAATTATAATTATTAAAAATTGAAATATCAAAAATTATAATATTATATAAAAACATAAATATTAGAATATAAAATATTAATTATTAAATATTAATTATAAATTATTAAATTGGGGATTTCGCTACAACCCTTATATCAAACCGTAATTAGAAAAAAAAACTCTGTGTCATAATTTTTTCACTTCAGCCATTTTTTTTTAAACCAACGACGTGTGCCCACGTATCAAACACAGAAGTGCTCCTCTAAGACGAAAGACGCAAATGCCCCGTAAGAATCGCTTCAAAAAAAGTAGACCGCTTTGAAAATACGGACAGCTTGTATATAGAATACTGCATTCATGATCGCAGTCCTCACAAAAAAAAAAATATTTCTGAAGATCGCAGTCCTCACAAAAATGTCCTATTTCTGAGGACTCCAATCATGATCACAAAACTCTTTATTAGTACATGTTTCTGAGTCTTTATAGGACTAAGAGCATGATCATAGTCGTCTTTATTAGGACTGCGATCTCATAAAAATGACATGTAAAAGTGAAAAAATAAAGACGTAAAAGTGAAAAATGAGATTGAAAAACGTGCAAGTGGGATGCAAATTCCACTTACACTTTTATCGTTGAAACAAATAGTGAAAGTGGGGAAAGGCCTTTTTCTTCCTTTTCCTCAAAATAAACACGCTTTATGGATAAAATTTTAGTTCAAAAGAATCATTTAAAGGGTAGATTTAGACAATAAAGAAGGCGAGTGCGAGTAGAATTTTTCTTTTTAATTAGGTTATCATTTTTATTATCATTAGGTTGATATATGGTAGTTTTATCAAAATTATAGAGAGATTTCTTGATAATTTATTGCATTTTTAGAAGTATATAATAGTTTTTTAAAGTTTCATGATAGTTTTATGTAATTTAGGCAGCTTTTTTGAGTCAATCTTGTTGTTGGGTATTAAGGCTGACCCGAGCCCCATCTGGTCAGATTTGACATCAGATTTGGGCCTTGGCTCATATAATATCAGATTGGACTGGCTTTCTTTAGGGGCTGACGAGATTTAGAGAGAGGGTTTATATTTTTTATAAATACTGGGAGTCTCTCTGATGAACAATACTAACAAATGAGAGGATTATTTTCTAAGCTGTAATAACTAGGCCAAGTCTCTCCTTTCTCTCAACTCCTCAGACATCCTATTAGCGTTGAAGCTATCAATAGTCAGAACTAGTGCTTAGAATTCACAGGATTTTAGGACAAAACTCTGAGAACGATCATTTATAGAGTATGCGAGCATTACCACGATCTCTTGAAAATCAAAACTTTTTAATTAAAGATTCAAATTTTCTTTTAATAAAAGTTTTAACTTTTCATATTATTAGATTATGAAAATTAGAATTTTTTTTTAATTTCATGAACATGAACAAGATCTAGATCAAAGAACATCAATCTATTACGAGTACAATCATCAGCAATGGAAGAAGAGTTGGCACCAAGAGTTTTCATACTGTGTAATAAATTATGATCCAGTTCAATTTATGATATTGTCAGTTTTTAATTTCTATTTTATATGCCTAATAATCCCTATGCCAACCGCGCCCACAAGTGGTATAATGGTGCCTGGCAACAATGCAATAGACCGTGATGCAAGAAATATTCTATACATGATTCCTTCTTCCTCCATGTTCCCCAACAATAGCAAATGGCGGCCACAACCAAGACCCAAAACTAAAATCCTGCAACAAAACAGGATTTTTGGCCCAAAGTCTGACATCTAATTTTCCAGCAAATTTCTCGCATCAAATCTAATTGCAAAGGTGTAGTGGTCAAATTCCGACACATGTCGAGATCACGCCACGTGTATTTCCATCTCAAGCTAGCCCCAAACGACTAGTCGCCTTCCCACTAATGGGCCCAACGCACTTTCAGACATAGCGGGGGCCCAAAGAGAAAACCTCAGATCTTATCCTGAGCCCACAATCAGTGTGAAGCCACTTTCCCGAAACCTCAACAGAATCGGGGATTTGCGGCTCCCCGGAGGTTTTCAGTCGAATGGTGCAAAAGACCACCCCTGAGGCTATTCCGCCATCCGACACGAAGACCCTTCGAAGTTTGCCCAGCCTACTCCGGATACAGCTGGGCGACACGACTCTTGTGATTCGCGGATTCGATCATACTGCCAGACCATCTCCACGTTAAACACGATACAATGCCCCTACTTCAACGCCGACTGTTATGGATAGTGACAGGTTTTTCTGCGTGACAATCCCTGTAATCAAGTGGCACAGTTCATGCGGTTACGAAAAAATCGTAACATGTAAATCATGCAGTTATGGAGATCTGACATATCCGCATTCTCAACAGCAGCCCTAACAGGTATAAAGACCTCCCCATCTCCACCAGGGAAAGGAGCTTCTGATCACCTTTGAGAACACATTTTATAGTATTATTTTTTTCTTTTCAACAAAAGATACTTATTCTCACGTCCGAGAGTTTTTAGCCGGTATCACACCGGTGCTCTTGACCTGAATGTGTTGGATATTTAACCCTTTTTTCCTTTAAAATTAAAACATGCAATAATTAAAACTTAGCACAAATTAAATTAATTGTGTATCAATTATTAAACATGCAACAAAATTAAATAAAGAGAAAGATCGCTGGCCTGAGAGATGTAGTCGTGCGACACACTGCACTAGAAGGCAAATGGCCGGTCCTCTCGTCCAGACGTCGAATTGGCCCCGTCAACTAGCGGTAAAGACTCCACTGGAATCACCAGCACTTGGGTTCGGACGCTAACACCAGGCCTCTGCTCAGATTCAGAAATGTTGCCCAAAAATAAAGAAAGGAGAAGAAAATTTCATTTAAGCTGAAGCCCTTCTCACGTAGAGTAGGCCTCAAAGAGAAAGAAGAGAAAATGAGAACTGTGAGTTGAGAACTGAACTAAGGTGCTATTTATAGCCTTAGAACCCCAGTTGTTGTAACAACTTTAACAGAAAATCCAAGCGGTTGAGATATTTTCTCAACTGATTTAGATTCTGAGATTTAGTCAAAGTTGACTTGATAAAACAAAATCTGAAAAGAAAGCTTTTCACTTTTATTTTAATTCAAAAATCCAACAGTCCTCCCCAAAAACTTGAGTTTCAGGGTAGCCGGAATAAAACAATACGATGTAAATAAATCAAAAATACAAATCAGAAAATATAAAACATGAATAAGGTTGGGCAACCTTATACTGTGAATTCGGGGTAAATAGCTTGCAGCCTTGAATTTACCCTTAGTGAATTCATCGTCACCTGAGAGACATAATGAACTACGCCTTAAATTAGGCCTCTTTAACCAGATATTGATGGAAGATACACACAGTAAGTTCTCATCTATTGAGCGAGCGGGTTGAGCATTAATGGCCACTCACAGTAACCGACTCATGAGAGTTTCTAGGGGTCAGCGCTGCCCTCCCAATCGCGGCCATCACAGTTCCTCTCACGTAGGTAAGTCCTCCAAGGGTACTACAGCTGGATGGTATACCCTCCACACTACATGCGTTGGACTTATTAAGAGTTTAACTCAACCTTACCTAGCTGTATTATAAGAGCATCGTCACCATAGAGAAGGGGTAGTAGATACAATGCTACATATATGATTTAAACATATCTGAGTCGATGCTCCACACGAGTATCACCAGTCCAGCTTGTTTCTACCACATTGAACCTCTTTCATGGAACCAGCTCCCAATCAAGTAGGTTGGGTTCTCACTGTCGGTGAACTCTACTATGGGCTTAACCCCATCTCCCTCGATGATTCTAGGATGACATTCCTAGAAAAACCCTCAGTCAGAATGACTTATGTTGTTCAGGGTCAAACAATGGCTTAACAGCCTTTATTTCTCAAGTGGTGACAGTTAGAGGTTTTAACTCTTCATGTTCACATTATTATGACTTTTGACACCCTTTATTAGACCTATAAAGCCTTTGGGTAATTATCAGTCTCCCCTCATTTGGAATCATAAGGTAGTTATAAAGTTTTCTTGTTGCCTTAGTTTTAAACGAACAAATTATACCATGATGGTTTATGATAAAGCATATATTCATTACATTTGATTATTCCAGTATTTAAAGTATATATGAATATACATATATTTAATTTGATAAAGAATAATCAAGAGATAAAAATTATTTTAATACACACTTAGTGTCAAAGTCTAAGTATTAACGTGTAATTCAGATATATCTAAAATATAGTTTAAGCATATGTTTATAAAACTTTAAGAGATATGCATATACTAGAGGAAAATATTTATTATCCATTCTAATCACCCTAGTAAGACATTGATGATGTCCCAAATTCAATTTTAGTATCTTATAGGATAGCTACAAATTGGTTCCTTACCAGATAGGAAGACATCCTAATTTGCCTTATCATTTATATTCTTAATAGTATTTTGATTTTCATCTTGGATAAATAATCATTGTCTTAATTTAGTGATTAGGATATAAAATTTAATTTTCCTATCATACACGCAAAACTATTTTCACAAATAATACATGCATATAATGTATGTAATATATATCTTTAGTTTTGAAAATATGTCATATTTAAAATCTTCAAAGAAATTTTAAAAATATTTACAATTAACAGTAAAAATTATAATATCCTTTCTGAAGATATAAAGTCTTTAAAGAAAGGCTTGAGGTGCATGACTATGTAAGATGTAGTAGTAATTTTAAAATATTTAATTATATAACGATGTACTCATCATTTCAAATTTGAAATTTAACATAATATATATAATTTAATAAATTAGTAAAATTTGAAGTTAAAATTTTCACAACTTAATTTCCTCATAATTTTACAATTGTTAAAATCATGAATATACTTAAATAGGAGATGTATAAATTTTTGACTGTTATGAATATAACTTTAACATAATAAGTTAAATTTATAGACGATAATTTTAACTTGATATAATATCAATTATATCTTATTACATGAAAAATCATTAATGAAATAAAAATAAAATATATTATTTTATCTCTTAGAAAGTGGTAGATTATAATTTTTACAGATCAAACTGAAGTTTGAATCCTGAGGAGTCCAATATATTATATCATAAGAAAATCATTTATATTTTTGCAACATAACTTTAATTGATCCCAATTAGATTTGAATGGGGGCAAAGCTGTACATGGCTATGATCTTAATTAATATATGCATCTATAAGAACTCAAATTATAAGAGTTAAACTAGTAGAACCCCAGGCAGATAAAATTGCTGAAGGATCTATTCTCTATGAATTCTTATTATTTTCTTTATCAAATTAACATGAAGAATTTTTCTCTATATGCCCTACATACTCCCATAGACCAAAAAAGAAGCACACCATGAATATAAAAAAAAAACTCAATATTCTAAATGAGCTTGAGAGTTATTGGTATGGACCTTCATATATCATTAAACAAAAATAACCCTTTAGAATAGGATACCAAACATTTCACTAATTTGAGCCAATCAAAACAGAAAATGGCATGTGTACCCATTAACAAAAAGACTCAAGTATCAAAAACAGTGGCATACCATATATACTTGAATTTTGTACTGTGTTAACTGCTAAATTTATTTTCAACATTTACATAGGAAAATCAGCTGCAGAAGAAAGTAATTAGGACTAAAGACATGAGAAGCATTTCTTACTTCATAAATTGCCAGCTTCTTGAAGAAGAAATAGAACAATGACGATAAAGAGTGAACGCCATATTAATTATGGAATGCCCAAATTAGCAAGTCAAACATAAGGAACATATTTATAACTGAAGAGTAAACAACGATTAAAGCATTATAAAATCCTACTTGATGGAGCCATATAGATTCTTCAACTTGTTGGCAAGCCTTAAGTAAAACCACATTAGTAAATTGTCACATATCAATGACATTAAATTAGGTAATATCATTTGTTTAAGCCTAATAAAGTAGTAATTTATAACTAGATCCTACTTTTTCTTACTCATCAAATCATTATTCTAGTAAAGTAATCTAGTTTGTCAAGTAACTTTATCTGTATGTAGTACACAACCAGAAGATCTTCATATTGTCAAAGAGCAATATTCTAAATACATGAGAATTTATTATTACACCTAATGAGTATAATAGAGAACAAAACTACAGGCCTGTAAATGAAAGCTATCCAGGGCTGAGCTTTCAGTGATCTCAAATGAAAATAAGACATATTTGACTCAGCTAAATAATTCAGAAGCTAGAACAAAAAAAAACTCATTGGAAGTTAAAAAATGATCACTCTTTTTCAAAATTCACGATCAAATAACAGTTTTGTAGAAATTTTATTAAGATAAAAACTTGTAGGAATCAGAATAAATTTTGTGAGAACTTTAATCGAGTAAAATTTTCAAGAATTGAACTCTAATTTTCAAAACAGATCTTTACAATAACTCAATTAGTTTATTTTCTAGTAAAAGAAACAGATTAAGATTAATTTTATTACATGAACCAAATAAATAAATTAGTTATTGAGTAAAAGACAAGAATCAAACAATTAAAAATGATTTGATTTGCAAGAAATCAATTATACAAATGTAGTGGTTGGGTTATTAATTGCTAGTAAATATTAGAAATTATTTTGTAAGAAATTAAAATAGTAAGAACTTGTGTTAATTTTTTGCAATAATTTTAATCAAACAAAATTGGAAGAATCTATATAATAGTTTGTAAGAAAGATCTTAATTTGTTTAATTTGCGTGAAGTAGGGAATAGATTAAAGAAATTCTTTATAAGAATTAGTTAAATAATTAACTACTCATAGGAATATAAAAATATGTTTGTACGAATTTAAATAACTATTCTATTACATAAAATAAGTGTTTTACAAGAAACAATAATTAATTAATTTGAATTCATTTTCATCTTCTGGATGCAATTTCTCATTAAAAGTCATTCTAAATATTTTGATATGACTAGAGTTTTGTCAAATGTCTATGAAGAGACATCATGTACCAACAGAAAAGTAGCATAATGGATCAGACACATATGCAGGCACACAAACACCCACTTCTTGACACTTGATTTTTCATCATACTCGAGAAATATTTAATAATTATTGAACACAATTAAACAACTTTCCATAAGTCCAAATCATTGTGAATACATCTTTCCGAAAAGCATTGAAAGACATTGAAAGTTGTTATTAAGTTGCATATTAATATTTAAACTGAATCTATCATGCAGGTATAATTGCTCGTTCTAAAGCAGAATAAAAAGAAAAGCCATGTATTGCTACATACATAACAGAGTAAATATCATTTACCATAGCTATCATATAAGACGAACATCATCAAATAATATGACATAAAAGATGACAACCTGACCATAGGGATATTATTAGTGCATCATCGAATGAATTAAACACAATGATTGATTATGTATAAGGAAAAAAGTGCATATGACACGAATTACAACTAAACTTTTCTTGATATTATCTTTATCTATAAGCTAGTGGGACGAATGATCATAGACAAGATTCAAAAAACTAAAAAATAAACAGATATAAGTTACAACTACTTAATTTTGTTTAGAAAATTTTCAAGTTTGAGAGTATTCATAAACCAATTAACTAATTGCACTGAAAAGAAAAAAATCACCAACAAATGGCTAAAAGCGGGATGAATAAACTAAAAACAATTAAAAGGTATAGCAAAACGAATTTCCATAATGCGCCAGAAAATATAGCATATAACATAATTCACTGAAAGAAAAAGAGAAAAAAACAGTTTTACATCTAAAGTTATCCAACCAGAACTTAATTTGTCTTCTAGATTGTTGGATATTTAACCCTTTTTTCCTTTAAAATTAAAAAATGCAATAATTCAAACTTAGCACAAATCAAATTAAATGTGTATCGATTATTAAACATGCCACAATTAAATAAAGAGAAAGATTGCTGGCCTGAGAGATGTAGTCGTGTGACGCACTGTCCTAGAAGACAAATGGCCTGTCCTCTCGTCCGGACGTTGAATTGACCCCGTCAACTAGCGGTAAAGACTCCCCGGGAATCACCAGTACCTGGGCTCGGACGCTAGCACCAGGCCTCTGCTCAGATTCAGAACGGTTGCTCAAAAATAAAGAAAGGAGAAGAAAATTTAATTTAAGCTGAAGCCCTTCTCACGTAGAGTAGGCCTCTAAAGAAATTTCAAAGAGAAAGAAGAGAAAATGAGAACTGTGAGTTGAGAACTGAACTAAGATTCTATTTATAACCTTAGAACCCCAGTTGTTGTAATAACTCTAACAGAAAATCCAAGCGGTTGAGATATTTTCTTAACTGATTTAGATTCTGAGATTTGGTTAAAATTGACTTGATAAAATAAAATCTGAAATGAAAGCTTTTCCCTTTTATTTTAATTCAAAAATCCAACAGAATGTTTCTTGTGTTTTTGGCAGGATCAATCGGAAGCGTCCATCTGTCTATGACGGAAACCCCCCCCACCACCTGCAGGTGTCTTGTGTTGCTGCTCTAATCCGTTCATCCCGTGACCGGATCTCCCACCACCGAAATCGTAGCATGTCCCCAATATCACAGCTGTGGCACGAATCCGGTCACTTCCAGCCGGTCACTCCCGTTCAAATCACTCTCGTCGGCTCTTGCTCGGATCTGAGAGCTCTACCAGAAATCACTTAATTCTCATCGGCACTTGCCCGGATCTAAGAGCTCTACAAAAAACCCTTAGTGTTGCGCACCCCCATCACTTGCGGCTGCAGCAATCTCGGCGAGGCCCATTGGAGGATCTGCGAGAGGGTCGCCATGAGCACGCCTGATATGTTCTCCATCAAGTGGTGTTGCTGCATCGACAGGTGATGGAGCACGTATGGCTTCTCACTCCGGCGCGGGCCTGGCACGTTGCCTGCTGGATCTGCAGTGGACCGACGCCGGCGGGCTCATCTGCTTCGTCCCCCACGGAACCAACTCAAATGTCGTGTCAGCCTCGTCTTCACCATGGGTTTCAAACCCGTCCATGGGGAAGACGTGTCGGCGTCAACATTATCAACATCGCCATCTAGTCATGCCAAAAAATCCCGTCATCCTCGGCTACGTCGTCGTGGACCTCGCCATCCAGCCATGCCAAATACCTTGTCATCGTCAGCCCGGTTCTGACTGGATCCATGTGTCAACGCGGATCAATGTGAATTGTCCCTCTTGTAATATGTGTGGCTCACACACATGAACCGAAGTTGTCGCCACCAAGACCCAAAAACTGAAATCCTGCAACGAAACACGATTTTTGGCCCAAAGTCCGACCATCTAATTTCCCAGCAAAATTCACGCATCTAATCTAGCTGCATAGGAAATTTAGCCTAAGTATTTAGGTACTGTCATGCAATTTAATGAGAAAACAGACCAGTTTTTAAGTCATAAATTTAGTGTGTGTGTGTGTGTTATATAAGTTATCTTGTAGTCAACAAGTTTAGTTCTTCAACTCACACCAATAGAACAGCAAACTTAGTTCCGAAACAGAAACTCTCTTTTGACCCTGGGAGCAAAAAAATAGTTGAGAAGGTGAACCAACAAGGACACCTATACCAAGCTAAACAGATCACCAACCTAACATCAGTTTTCCTTGTACACAAAAGACCAATATTCAACAATTCTAGCCTATATAAATAAAGCTCATCCCCAGAGATAGCTCCACACAAAATATAGAAGCAACAGCCAAGGCAGCTTCAAGAGGCAATATCCCAGCTCTCGTACTCCTCACATCCATGGCTTCACGCACTAGGTACCTCCTAGTCCTATTTATGGCTTTGCTAAGCATCGACGCAAGCCTTGCTGCTCGTCGTCTCTTAGACACCCCGGCGGCGCCTGCGGTACCAACACTGCCTACGATTCCAACATTGCCTACAATTCCTACGTTGCCGCCATTGCCAGCCGCCCAATTGCCTCCTCTCCCAACAATTCCTACACTTCCAAAGCCAACTTTGCCTCCGATGCCAACTGCTACATTGCCTAAGCTTGCATTGCCGCCAATGCCCGCAATTCCCACGATCCCTTCGATTCCCACCACACTACCTCCTCTGCCTCCTGTTCAAATACCGACCATCCCCTCCATTCCTACAGGCATTCCAACAACAATTCCTACGATCCCTGGATTTCAGATACCGTCGATTCCTTTCCTTTCCCCACCTCCAGCAGCAACTAGTCCGTGAAGATCTTGATGTCTATATTGGTGGAGACATTCATATGATTCACTGAGCTTGTAGCATGTGTTAATCTTGAGTTTGTTATGTTTGTTTGTGAGATTTGAGGCTTATGTGATCTAGATTTATCCATCATGTTGCTTCTTCTTTATTGATTTGTAATATTCACGTATTGTATTTCTTTCTTCTTTGTAATTGTTTTGAAATTTAAACATGTATCGGTTTCAGTATATTGTTTACAGAAAGTCCAATCCTTCACTTGTCAAAGGAAAACTCGCAATGATCTTAAAGCTCCATTTCTGTAGGTTGATTCATATACTGGAAAAAAGAAAAAAAAAATGCCTCACTTACACATCAAAAAAGGGGGAAAATAAAAAAAAGAGAAGGAAAAAAAGGAAAAAAAAGTAGGAAAATAGAGAAGGAGAAGAGAGAGGAAGAGAGAAAATATAAAGAAGCTAGTGTTACCAGTTTGCAGCATGTTAGCAGTGTAGAAGTAACAAACAAAAGTCTGGTCAAATTTGCATGCAATTTACATGCCCCACACGCATATATTCATACCATAAATATGTCTTACATTATAAAAGAATGCCTACTACTGAACATAAAGAATAATTATTGTATTTTGTAAAAAAAATGTTTCCCAATAGAAGGAATTTGTCACAAGAAGAGAATTATTTGATAGTTTATAACAAACAATGAATGAAATCTAAAGAAGTGAATCAGATGTTGGAGAAAACAAAAAATGGCGGGAAAAACAATCACTGGGGGACATGTAAAACATGTAAACTGTATCTGTTTCATTTCTTTAGGATCAACAATTATAATGGATTTGTTAAAGAAAAAGCCAAAATTGATAAAGAAAGATATACAAAATGAAAATTTTAGTTTCATTGGAATCGGATTTAGAAAGCCAAGAGAGAACATAGATACAACATATTATTTGTAACAACTGTTCATTATAGCTTTTTGGTTGAGTGCATATCTACACCCACAATAATCTCTCACTGTGCTCATCCGAAACTTAATCTTGTCATGCCGAGAAAGGGCTAACAATTTGGATATGAAAGACTCAAAAACTACTAGACATCACCTCCTCTTGTGTCATTTAAAAGAACTCTAATTCAACACGACTCAATGCATTTAACCACTCATGGCTGCATTGATAAGTTGTTAAATTGAGACCACATTCTGATTAGACCTCTGTGTTCTAACTGAATATGGCATGAAAAAATTGTTGGGAGTTTTGGTACATTTTTGGGTTTGGGATTCTAGGTTTTTGTTGTTGTGTAGGGTTTGATGAGAAAAGATAAGATTTTGTGTGGCATTCTGATTTATTTGTTTATCTGTACTTTAGTTCTCTAGGAATTGGATTTTGGGTATAAAAGTGAATGTTTGGCATCATGGAGTTCGTTAATTTAGTTGATTTTAGGGTTAGTTTTTTTAGTTTAGTTCTGTTATCTGTCTAGTTAACATCTGAGCTCTATGGGCTAGTAGTAGGTAAGCTAGGGGAAGTGACTTTCATGGAGGGATTATGCTTATAGTGTTAGAAATTATTCCTTGAATAAATATTATTGAGAATGCAAAATATGTTATAACCTTGGATTGCTTTAGATAATTTGAGTAAATCTCTGTTCATATTAGGGGATATGGCTGCATAAATTCTATAAATTATTAGGTAAAAAATTATATAATATTAAAATATTCACCCAAGAATAAAAATTAAATTATTGAAATAATAATAAATTAATTAATTAAATAATTTAATATTAAAATAATTTTAAAAAATAATGTTTTAAATTTATAATTATTAAAAATTGAAATATCAAAAATTATAATATTATTTAAAACATAAATATTAGAATATAAAATATTAATTATTAAATATTAATTATAAATTATTAAATTGGAGATTTCGCTACAGTCTCCTATGTCAAACCGTAATTAGGAAAAAAACTCAGTTTCGTAATTTTATTCGTTTCAACTTCTTTTTTTAAACCAACGACGTGCACCCACATGTCCAGCGCAGACGTGCTCCTCAACGGCGAAAGACGCAAATGCCCCGCAGGAATCGCTTCAAAAAAATCACACCGCTTCGAAAATACGGACAGTTTGTATATAGAACACTACAATCATGATCACAGTCCTCACAAAAAAATTATTTCTGAGAATTACGGCCATAATCGCAGTCCTCAAAAAAAATTATTTCTGAGAATTACGACCATGATCGCAGTCCTCACAAAAATGCCATATTTCTGAGAATGAGATTGAAACAAGTGCAAGTGAGATGCAAATTCCACTTACACTTTTATCGTTGAAACAAATGGTGAAAGTGGGGAAAGGCCTTTTTCTTCCTTTTCCTCAAAATAAACACGCTTTAGGGATAAAATCGTAGTTCAAAAAAATCATTCAAAGGGTGGGTGTATACAGTAAAGAAGACGAGTATGAGTAGAATTTTTCTTTTTAATTAGGTGATCATTTTTATTATCATTAGGTTGACGTATGGTAGTTTTATCAAAATTATAGAGAGATTTTTGATAATTTATCGCATTTTTAGACGTATATAATAGTTTTTTAAAGTTTCATGATAGTTTTATGTAATTTAGGCAGCTTTTGAGTCAATCTTGTTGTTGGGTATTAAGGCTGACCCGAGCCCCATCTGGTCAGATTTGATATCAGATTTGGGCCTTGGCTCATATAATATCAGATTGGACTGGCTTTCTTTAGGGGTTGACGAGGTTTAGAGAGAGGGTTTATATTTTTTATAAATAATATTATTGGGAGTCTCTCTGATTCACAATACTAACAACTGAGAGGATTATTTTCTAACCTCTAATAATTAGGCCAAGTCTCTCCTTTCTCTCTACTCCTCAGGCATCCTATTAGCGTTGAAGCTATCAATAGTCAGAATTAGTGCTTAGAATTCACAAGAGAACGATCATTTATAGAGTATGCAACCATTACCACGCTCTTCTGAAAATCAAAACTTTTTAATTAAAGACTCAAATTTTCTTTTAATAAAAATTTTAACTTTTGATAATTTGAGATCATGAAAATTAGATTATTATTATTATTTTTAATTGCATGAACATGAACAAAGATCTAGATCAAACAACATCAATCTATTACAAGTACAGTCATCAGCAATGGAAGAAGAGTTGGCACCAAGAGTTTTCATACTGTGTAATAATAAACAATGATCCTGTTCAATTTCTATTTTCCATGCCATATGAGCCCTATGCCAACCGTGCCCACAAGTGGTATTATGGTGCCTGCGTAGGTCATAGTGTAATCTAGAAGGAGACCTGTCCATAGGGAAATGTTAGTCCTCGTATGGTGAACAAGCATCAATGCAATAAACCGTTATGCAATAAATATTCTATATATCATTCCTTCTTCCTCCATGTTCCCCAATAATAGCAAATGGCGGCCACAACCAAGACCCAAAAACTAAAATCCTGCAACGAAACACGATTTTTGGCCCAAAGTCTGATGATCTAATTTCCCAGCAAAATTCCCATATCTAATCTAACTGCAAAGGTGTAGTGGTCAAATTCCGACGCGTGTCGAGATCATGCCACGTGTCCTAGCCCCAAACGACCGGTCGCCTTCCCACTAATAGGCCCAGCCACTTTCAGACCTAGTGGGGCCCAAAGAGAAAGCCTCGGATCTTATCCCGAGCCTACAATCAGTCCGAGGCCACTTTTCCGAAACCTCAACAGAATCGGGGATTGGCGGCTCCCCGGAGGTTTCGGTCAAATGGTGCAAAAGACAACCCCTGAGGCTACTTCACCATCCGACACAAAGACCCTCCAAAGTCTACCCAACCAGCTCCGGATACAGCGGGGTGACACGACTCATGTGATTCGCGGATTCGATCAAACTGCCAGATCATTCTCACGTTAAAAACGTTACAACGTCCCTACTTCAATGACAGTTGTTATGAGTAGTGGCAGGTTTTTCTGCATGACAATCTCTATAATAAAGCAGCACAGTTCATGCAGTTACGAAAAAATTATAATATGTAAATCATGCAGTTATGGAGATCTGACGTATCCGCATTCTCAACGGCAGCCCCATCCGGTATAAAGACCTCCCCATCTCCACCAGAGAAAGGAGCTTCTGATCACCTCTGATAACACATTTAATAGTACTCTTTTTTCTTTTCAACAAAAGATACTTATTCTCACACATGAGGGTTTTTGGCCGGTGCCACACTGGTGCTCTTGACCTGAAGGTGTCTTGTGTTCTTGGCCGGATCAATCAAAAGCGTCCATCTGTCTGTGGCGGAAAACCCCCACCACCTGAAGGTGTCTTATGTTTGTTGCTCTAATCCGGTCATCCCGTGATCGGATCTCTCTCCATTGAAATCGTGGCATGTCCCCACTACCACAGTTGTGGCAAAATCCGGCTACCCCCAGCCGATCACTCCTGTTCAAATCACTCTCACCGACTCTTACCTGGATCTGAGAACTCTACCAGAAATCACTTACTCTCGTCAGCCCTATCCAGATCTGAGAGCTCTGCAAAATTTCTCAGTTTTTTGCATCCCATCACTGGCAGCTATCGCAATCTTGGTGAGGCCCACCGCAGGATCTGCGAGAGGGCCGCCATGAGCGCGTCCGATATGTTCTCCATCAGGTGGTGTTGCTGCATCGACATGTGTTGTAGCACGTATGGCTTCTCACTCTGGTGCGACCCAGTATGTTGCCTGCTGGATCTGCAAGTGGGCTGACGCCGATGTCGGCGGGCACATCTGCTTCGTCCCCCACGGTGCCTCCTCAGATGCGGTGTCAGCCTCGTCTTCGCCATGAGTTTCGAACCCGTCCATGGGGAAGACGTATCAGCATTGACAATATCAACATCACCATCCAGTCATGCCTGAAAATTCCATCATCCTCGGCTACGTCGTCGCGGACCTCGCCATCCAGCCATGCTAAAAACCTTGCCTTCGTTGGCCTGGTTCTGACTTGATTCATGTGTCAACGCGGATCAATGCGAGATTGGCTCTCTTATAATATTTGAATGTGGTTCACACACATGAACCGAAGTTGCCGCCACCAAGACCCAAAAACTGATATCCTGCAACGAAACAAGATTTTTGGCCCAAAGTCCGACCATCTAATTTCCCAGCAAAATTCACGCATCTAATCTAGCTGCATAGGAAATTTAGCCTAAATATTTAGATACTGTCATGCAATTTAATGAGAAAACAGACCAGTTTTTAAGTCATAAATTTAGTATGTGTGTGTGTTATATAAGGTATCTTGTAGTCAACAGTTTAGTTCTTTAACTCACACCAATAGAACAGCAAACTTAGTTCCGAAACAGAAACTCTCTTTTGACCCTGGGAGCAAAAAAATAGTTGAGAAGGTGAACCAACAAGGACACCTATACCAAGCTAAACAGATCACCAACCTAACATCAGTTTTCCTTGTACACAAAAGACCAATATTCAACAATTCTAGCCTACATAAATAAAGCTCATCCCCAGAGATAGCTCCACACAAAATATAGAAGCAAGAGCCAAGGCAGCTTCAAGAGGCAATATCCCAGCTCTCGTACTCCTCACATCTATGGCTTCACGCACTAGGTACCTCCTAGTCCTATTTATGGCTTTGCTAAGCATCGACGCAAGCCTTGCTGCTCGCCGTCTCTTAGACACCCCGGCAGCGCCTGCGGTACCAACACTGCCTACGATTCCAACATTGCCTACAATTCCTACATTGCCGCCATTGCCAGCCGCCCAATTGCCTCCCCTCCCAACAATTCCGACACTTCCAAAGCCAACTTTGCCTCCGATGCCAACTGCTACATTGCCTAAGCTTGCATTGCCGCCAATGCCCGCAATTCCCACGATCCCTTCGATTCCCACCACGTTGCCTCCTCTGCCTCCTGTTCAAATACCGACCATCCCCTCCATTCCTACAGGCATTCCAACAACAATTCCTACGATCCCTGGATTTCAGATACCGTCGATTCCTTTCCTTTCCCCACCTCCAGCAGCAACTAGTCCGTGAAGATCATGATGTCTATATTGGTGGAGACATTCATATGATTCACTGAGCTTGTAGCATGTGTTAATCTTGAGTTTGTTATGTTTGTTTGTGAGATTTGAGGCTTATGTGATCTAGATTTATCCATGATGTTGCTTCTTCTTTATTGATTTGTAATATTCACGTATTGGATTTCTTTCTTCTTTGTAATTGTTTTGAAATTTAAACATGTATTGGTTTCAGTATATTGTTTACAGAAAGTCCAATCCTTCACTTGTCAAAGGAAAACTCGCAATGATCTTAAAGCTCCATTTCTGTAGGTTGATTCATATACTGGGAAAAAGAAAAAAAATGCCTCACTTACACATCCTAAAAGGGGGGAAAATTAAAAAAAGACAAGGAAAAAAGGAAAAAGTGGAAAAATAGAGAAGGAGAAGAGAGAGCAAGAGAGAAAATATAAAGAAGCTACTGTTACCAGTTTGCAGCATGTTAGCAGTGTAGAAGTAACAAACAAAAGTCTGGTCAAATTTGCATGCAATTTACATGCTCCACACACATCTATTCATACCATAAATATGTCTTACATTATAAAAGAATACCTACTACCGAGCATAAAGAATAATTATTGTATTTTGTAAAAAATTGTTTCCCAATAGAAGGAATTTGTCACAAGAAGAGAATTATTTGATAGTTTATAACAAATAATGAATGAAATCTAAAGAAGTGAATCAGATAAATCAGATGTTGGAGAAAACAAAAAAATGGTGAGAAAAACAATCACTGAGAGACATGTAAATATTGTATTTGTTTATTTCTTTGGGATCAACAATATACTTATCAGGAATGGATTGTTAAAGAAAAAGCAAAAATTAATCGAAGAAAGAGATACAAAATGAAAATTTTAGTTTCATTGAAATCGGATTTAGAAAGCCAAGAGAGAACATAAATATAACATAATAGTATTTGTAACAACCGTTCATTATAGTTTTCTGTTTGAGTGCATATATAGACCCACAATAATCTCTCACTGTGCTCATCCGAAACTTAATCTTGTCAATCCGAGAAAGGGCAAACAAGTTGGATATGAAGAACTCAAAAAACACTAGGCATCACCTCCTCTTGTGCCATACAAAAGAACTCTAATTCAACACGATTCAATGCATTTAACCATCTCATGGCTGCATTGATAAGTTATTAAATTGAGACCACATTCTGATTAGACTCTGTGTTCTAACTGAATATGGCATGAAAAAATTGTTGGGAGTTTTGGTGGCATTTTTGGGTTTGGGATTCTGGTTTTTTTTTTTTTTTTTTTTTGTGTAGGGTTTGATGAGAAAATATAAGATTTTTGTGTGGCATTCTAATGTATTTGTTTATCCATACTTTAGTTCTCTAGTAATTGGATTTTGGGTATAAAAGTGAATGTTTGGTAACATGCAGTTCGATAACTTAGTTGATTTTAGGGTTAGCTTTTTTAGCTTAGTTCCTGAGCTCTGTGGGCTAGAAGTAGGTAAGTTAAGGGAAGTGACTTTTATGGAGGGATTATGCTTATAGTATTAGAAATTGTTCCTTGAATAAATATTATTGAGAATGCAAAATATGTTATAACCTTGCATTGCTTTTAGATAATTTGAGTAAATCTGTGTTCATATTAGGGGACATGGATGCATAAATTCTATAAATTATTAGTAAAAATTATAAAATATTAAAATATTAAACTAATAATAAAAATTAAATTATTGAAATAATAATAAATAATTAAAATATTAAAATTTTAAAAATAATCTTTTAAAATTATAATTATTAAAAATTGAAATATCAAAAATTATAATATTATATAAAAACATAAATATTAGAATATAAAATATTAATTATTAAATATTAATTATAAATTATTAAATTGGGGATTTCGCTACAACCCTTATATCAAACCGTAATTAGAAAAAAAAACTCTGTGTCATAATTTTTTCACTTCAGCCATTTTTTTTTAAACCAACGACGTGTGCCCACGTATCAAACACAGAAGTGCTCCTCTAAGACGAAAGACGCAAATGCCCCGTAAGAATCGCTTCAAAAAAAGTAGACCGCTTTGAAAATACGGACAGCTTGTATATAGAATACTGCATTCATGATCGCAGTCCTCACAAAAAAAAAAAATATTCTGAAGATCGCAGTCCTCACAAAAATGTCCTATTTCTGAGGACTCCAATCATGATCACAAAACTTTATTAGTACATGTTTCTGAGTCTTTATAGGACTAAGAGCATGATCATAGTCGTCTTTATTAGGACTGCGATCTCATAAAAATGACATGTAAAAGTGAAAAAATAAAGACGTAAAAGTGAAAAATGAGATTGAAAAACGTGCAAGTGGGATGCAAATTCCACTTACACTTTTATCGTTGAAACAAATAGTGAAAGTGGGGAAAGGCCTTTTTCTTCCTTTTCCTCAAAATAAACACGCTTTATGGATAAAATTTTAGTTCAAAAGAATCATTTAAAGGGTAGATTTAGACAATAAAGAAGGCGAGTGCGAGTAGAATTTTTCTTTTTAATTAGGTTATCATTTTTATTATCATTAGGTTGATATATGGTAGTTTTATCAAAATTATAGAGAGATTTCTTGATAATTTATTGCATTTTTAGAAGTATATAATAGTTTTTTAAAGTTTCATGATAGTTTTATGTAATTTAGGCAGCTTTTTTGAGTCAATCTTGTTGTTGGGTATTAAGGCTGACCCGAGCCCCATCTGGTCAGATTTGACATCAGATTTGGGCCTTGGCTCATATAATATCAGATTGGACTGGCTTTCTTTAGGGGCTGACGAGATTTAGAGAGAGGGTTATATTTTTATAAATACTGGGAGTCTCTCTGATGAACAATACTAACAAATGAGAGGATTATTTTCTAAGCTGTAATAACTAGGCCAAGTCTCTCCTTTCTCTCAACTCCTCAGACATCCTATTAGCGTTGAAGCTATCAATAGTCAGAACTAGTGCTTAGAATTCACAGGATTTTAGGACAAAACTCTGAGAACGATCATTTATAGAGTATGCGAGCATTACCACGATCTCTTGAAAATCAAAACTTTTTAATTAAAGATTCAAATTTTCTTTTAATAAAAGTTTTAACTTTTCATATTATTAGATTATGAAAATTAGAATTTTTTTTAATTTCATGAACATGAACAAGATCTAGATCAAAGAACATCAATCTATTACGAGTACAATCATCAGCAATGGAAGAAGAGTTGGCACCAAGAGTTTTCATACTGTGTAATAAATTATGATCCAGTTCAATTTATGATATTGTCAGTTTTTTAATTTCTATTTTATATGCCTAATAATCCCTATGCCAACCGCGCCCACAAGTGGTATAATGGTGCCTGGCAACAATGCAATAGACCGTGATGCAAGAAATATTCTATACATGATTCCTTCTTCCTCCATGTTCCCCAACAATAGCAAATGGCGGCCACAACCAAGACCCAAAACTAAAATCCTGCAACAAAACAGGATTTTTGGCCCAAAGTCTGACATCTAATTTTCCAGCAAATTTCTCGCATCAAATCTAATTGCAAAGGTGTAGTGGTCAAATTCCGACACATGTCGAGATCACGCCACGTGTATTTCCATCTCAAGCTAGCCCCAAACGACTAGTCGCCTTCCCACTAATGGGCCCAACGCACTTTCAGACATAGCGGGGGCCCAAAGAGAAAACCTCAGATCTTATCCTGAGCCCACAATCAGTGTGAAGCCACTTTCCCGAAACCTCAACAGAATCGGGGATTTGCGGCTTCCCGGAGGTTTTCAGTCGAATGGTGCAAAAGACCACCCCTGAGGCTATTCCGCCATCCGACACGAAGACCCTTCGAAGTTTGCCCAGCCTACTCCGGATACAGCTGGGCGACACGACTCTTGTGATTCGCGGATTCGATCATACTGCCAGACCATCTCCACGTTAAACACGATACAATGCCCCTACTTCAACGCCGACTGTTATGGATAGTGACAGGTTTTTCTGCGTGACAATCCCTGTAATCAAGTGGCACAGTTCATGCGGTTACGAAAAAATCGTAACATGTAAATCATGCAGTTATGGAGATCTGACATATCCGCATTCTCAACAGCAGCCCTAACAGGTATAAAGACCTCCCCATCTCCACCAGGGAAAGGAGCTTCTGATCACCTTTGAGAACACATTTTATAGTATTATTTTTTTCTTTTCAACAAAAGATACTTATTCTCACGTCCGAGAGTTTTTAGCCGGTATCACACCGGTGCTCTTGACCTGAATGTGTTGGATATTTAACCCTTTTTTCCTTTAAAATTAAAACATGCAATAATTAAAACTTAGCACAAATTAAATTAATTGTGTATCAATTATTAAACATGCAACAAAATTAAATAAAGAGAAAGATCGCTGGCCTGAGAGATGTAGTCGTGCGACACACTGCACTAGAAGGCAAATGGCCGGTCCTCTCGTCCAGACGTCGAATTGGCCCCGTCAACTAGCGGTAAAGACTCCACTGAAATCACCAGCACTTGGGTTCGGACGCTAACACCAGGCCTCTGCTCAGATTCAGAAATGTTGCCCAAAAATAAAGAAAGGAGAAGAAAATTTCATTTAAGCTGAAGCCCTTCTCACGTAGAGTAGGCCTCAAAGAGAAAGAAGAGAAAATGAGAACTGTGAGTTGAGAACTGAACTAAGGTGCTATTTATAGCCTTAGAACCCCAGTTGTTGTAACAACTTTAACAGAAAATCCAAGCGGTTGAGATATTTTCTCAACTGATTTAGATTCTGAGATTTAGTCAAAGTTGACTTGATAAAACAAAATCTGAAAAGAAAGCTTTTCACTTTTATTTTAATTCAAAAATCCAACAGTCCTCCCCCAAAACTTGAGTTTCAGGGTAGCCGGAATAAAACAATACGATGTAAATAAATCAAAAATACAAATCAGAAAATATAAAACATGAATAAGGTTGGGCAACCTTATACTGTGAATTCGGGGTAAATAGCTTGCAGCCTTGAATTTACCCTTAGTGAATTCATCGCCACCTGAGAGACATAATGAACTACGCCTTAAATTAGGCCTCTTTAACCAGATATTGATGGAAGATACACACAGTAAGTTCTCATCTATTGAGCGAGCGGGTTGAGCATTAATGACCACTCACAGTAACCGACTCATGAGAGTTTCTAGGGGTCAGCGCTGCCCTCCCAATCGCGGCCATCACAGTTCCTCTCACGTAGGTAAGTCCTCCAAGGGTACTACAGCTGGATGGTATACCCTCCACACTACATGCGTTGGACTTATTAAGAGTTTAACTCAACCTTACCTAGCTGTATTATAAGAGCATCGTCACCATAGAGAAGGGATAGTAGATACAATGCTACATATATGATTTAAACATATCTGAGTCGATGCTCCACACGAGTATCACCAGTCCAGCTTGTTTCTACCACATTGAACCTCTTTCATGGAACCAGCTCCCAATCAAGTAGGTTGGGTTCTCACTGTCGGTGAACTCTACTATGGGCTTAACCCCATCTCCCTCGATGATTCTAGGATGACATTCCTAGAAAAACCCTCAGTCAGAATGACTTATGTTGTTCAGGGTCAAACAATGGCTTAACAGCCTTTATTTCTCAAGTGGTGACAGTTAGAGGTTTTAACTCTTCATGTTCACATTATTATGACTTTTGACACCCTTTATTAGACCTATAAAGCCTTTGGGTAATTATCAGTCTCCCCTCATTTGGAATCATAAGGTAGTTATAAAGTTTTCTTGTTGCCTTAGTTTTAAACGAACAAATTATACCATGATGGTTTATGATAAAGCATATATTCATTACATTTGATTATTCCAGTATTTAAAGTATATATGAATATACATATATTTAATTTGATAAAGAATAATCAAGAGATAAAAATTATTTTAATACACACTTAGTGTCAAAGTCTAAGTATTAACGTGTAATTTAGATATATCTAAAATATAGTTTAAGCATATGTTTATAAAACTTTAAGAGATATGCATATACTAGAGGAAAATATTTATTATCCATTCTAATCACCCTAGTAAGACATTGATGATGTCCCAAATTCAATTTTAGTATCTTATAGGATAGCTACAAATTGGTTCCTTACCAGATAGGAAGACATCCTAATTTGCCTTATCATTTATATTCTTAATAGTATTTTGATTTTCATCTTGGATAAATAATCATTGTCTTAATTTAGTGATTAGGATATAAAATTTAATTTCCTATCATACACGCAAAACTATTTTCACAAATAATACATGCATATAATGTATGTAATATATATCTTTAGTTTTGAAAATATGTCATATTTAAAATCTTCAAAGAAATTTTAAAAATATTTACAATTAACAGTAAAAATTATAATATCCTTTCTGAAGATATAAAGTCTTTAAAGAAAGGCTTGAGGTGCATGACTATGTAAGATGTAGTAGTAATTTTAAAATATTTAATTATATAACGATGTACTCATCATTTCAAATTTGAAATTTAACATAATATATAAAATTAATAAATTAGTAAAATTTGAAGTTAAAATTTTCACAACTTAATTTCCTCATAATTTTACAATTGTTAAAATCATGAATATACTTAAATAGGAGATGTATAAATTTTTGACTGTTATGAATATAACTTTAACATAATAAGTTAAATTTATAGACGATAATTTTAACTTGATATAATATCAATTATATCTTATTACATGAAAAATCATTAATGAAATAAAAATAAAATATATTATTTTATCTCTTAGAAAGTGGTAGATTATAATTTTTACAGATCAAACTGAAGTTTGAATCCTGAGGAGTCCAATATATTATATCATAAGAAAATCATTTATATTTTTGCAACATAACTTTAATTGATCCCAATTAGATTTGAATGGGGGCAAAGCTGTACATGGCTATGATCTTAATTAATATATGCATCTATAAGAACTCAAATTATAAGAGTTAAACTAGTAGAACCCCAGGCAGATAAAATTGTTGAAGGATCTATTCTCTATGAATTCTTATTATTTTCTTTATCAAATTAACATGAAGAATTTTTTCTCTATATGCCCTACATACTCCCATAGACCAAAAAAAGAAGCACACCATGAATATAAAAAAAAAACTCAACATTTCTAAATGAGCTTGAGAGTTATTGGTATAGACCTTCATATATCATTAAACAAAAATAACCCTTTAGAATAGGATACCAAACATTTCACTGAATTGAGCCAATCAAAACAGAAAATGGCATGTGTACCTATTAACAAAAAGACTCAAGTATCAAAAACAGTGGCATACCATATATACTTGAATTTTGTACTGGGATAACTGCTAAATTTATTTTCAACATTTACATAGGAAAATCAGCTGCAGAAGAAAGTAATTAGGACTAAAGACATGAGAAGCATTTCTTACTTCATAAATTGCCAGCTTCTTGAAGAAGAAATAGAACAATGACGATAAAGAGTGAACGCCATATTAATTATGGAATGCCCAAATTAGCAAGTCAAACATAAGGAACATATTTATAACTGAAGAGTAAACAACGATTAAAGCATTATAAAATCCTACTTGATGGAGCCATATAGATTCTTCAACTTGTTGGCAAGCCTTAAGTAAAACCACATTAGTAAATTGTCACATATCAATGACATTAAATTAGGTAATATCATTTGTTTAAGCCTAATAAAGTAGTAATTTATAACTAGATCCTACTTTTTCTTACTCATCAAATCATTATTCTAGTAAAGTAATCTAGTTTGTCAAGTAACTTTATCTGTATGTAGTACACAACCCGAAGATCTTCATATTGTCAAAGAGCAATATTCTAAATACATGAGAATTTATTATTACACCTAATGAGTATAATAGAGAACAAAACTACAGGCCTGTAAATGAAAGCTATCCAGGGCTGAGCTTTCAGTGATCTCAAATGAAAATAAGACATATTTGACTCAGCTAAATAATTCAGAAGCTAGAACAAAAAAAAAACTCATTGGAAGTTAAAAAATGATCACTCTTTTTCAAAATTCACGATCAAATAACAGTTTTGTAGAAATTTTATTAAGATAAAAACTTGTAGGAATCAGAATAAATTTTGTGAGAACTTTAATCGAGTAAAATTTTACAAGAATTGAACTCTAATTTTCAAAACAGATCTTTACAATAACTCAATTAGTTTATTTTCTAGTAAAAGAAACAGATTAAGATTAATTTTATTACATGAACCAAATAAATAAATTAGTTATTGAGTAAAAGACAAGAATCAAACAATTAAAAATGATTTGATTTGCAAGAAATCAATTATACAAATGTAGTGGTTGGTTATTAATTGCTAGTAAATATTAGAAATTATTTTGTAAGAAATTAAAATAGTAAGAACTTGTGTTAATTTTTTGCAATAATTTTAATCAAACAAAATTGGAAGAATCTATATAATAGTTTGTAAGAAAGATCTTAATTTGTTTAATTTGCGTGAAGTAGGGAATAGATTAAAGAAATTCTTTATAAGAATTAGTTAAATAATTAACTACTCATAGGAATATAAAAATATGTTTGTACGAATTTAAATAACTATTCTATTACATAAAATAAGTGTTTTACAAGAAACAATAATTAATTAATTTGAATTCATTTTCATCTTCTGGATGCAATTTCTCATTAAAAGTCATTCTAAATATTTTGATATGACTAGAGTTTTGTCAAATGTCTATGAAGAGACATCATGTACCAACAGAAAAGTAGCATAATGGATCAGACACATATGCAGGCACACAAACACCCACTTCTTGACACTTGATTTTTCATCATACTCGAGAAATATTTAATAATTATTGAACACAATTAAACAACTTTCCATAAGTCCAAATCATTGTGAATACATCTTTCCGAAAAGCATTGAAAGACATTGAAAGTTGTTATTAAGTTGCATATTAATATTTAAACTGAATCTATCATGCAGGTATAATTGCTCGTTCTAAAGCAGAATAAAAGAAAAGCCATGTATTGCTACATACATAACAGAGTAAATATCATTTACCATAGCTATCATATAAGACGAACATCATCAAATAATATGACATAAAAGATGACAACCTGACCATAGGGATATTATTAGTGCATCATCGAATGAATTAAACACAATGATTGATTATGTATAAGGAAAAAAGTGCATATGACACGAATTACAACTAAACTTTTCTTGATATTATCTTTATCTATAAGCTAGTGGGACGAATGATCATAGACAAGATTCAAAAAACTAAAAAATAAACAGATATAAGTTACAACTACTTAATTTTGTTTAGAAAATTTTCAAGTTTGAGAGTATTCATAAACCAATTAACTAATTGCACTGAAAAGAAAAAAATCACCAACAAATGGCTAAAAGCGGGATGAATAAACTAAAAAAAATTAAAAGGTATAGCAAAACGAATTTCCATAATGCGCCAGAAAATATAGCATATAACATAATTCACTGAAAGAAAAAGAGAAAAAAACAGTTTTACATCTAAAGTTATCCAACCAGAACTTAATTTGTCTTCTAGATTGTTGGATATTTAACCCTTTTTCCTTTAAAATTAAAACATGCAATAATTCAAACTTAGCACAAATCAAATTAAATGTGTATCGATTATTAAACATGCCACAATTAAATAAAGAGAAAGATTGCTGGTCTGAGAGATGTAGTCGTGTGACGCACTGTCCTAGAAGACAAATGGCCTGTCCTCTCGTCCGGACGTTGAATTGGCCCCGTCAACTAGCGGTAAAGACTCCCCGGGAATCACCAGTACCTGGGCTCGGACGCTAGCACCAGGCCTCTGCTCAGATTCAGAACGGTTGCTCAAAAATAAAGAAAAGAGAAGAAAATTTAATTTAAGCTGAAGCCCTTCTCACGTAGAGTAGGCCTCTAAAGAAATTTCAAAGAGAAAGAAGAGAAAATGAGAACTGTGAGTTGAGAACTGAACTAAGATTCTATTTATAACCTTAGAACCCCATTGTAATAACTCTAACAGAAAATCCAAGCGGTTGAGATATTTTCTTAACTGATTTAGATTCTGAGATTTGGTTAAAATTGACTTGATAAAATAAAATCTGAAATGAAAGCTTTTCCCTTTTATTTTAATTCAAAAATCCAACAGAATGTTTTGTGTTTTTGGCAGGATCAATCGGAAGCGTCCATCTGTCTATGACGGAAACCCCCCCACCACCTGCAGGTGTCTTGTGTTGCTGCTCTAATCCGTTCATCCCGTGACCGGATCTCCCACCACCGAAATCGTAGCATGTCCCCAATATCACAGCTGTGGCACGAATCCGGTCACTTCCAGCCGGTCACTCCCGTTCAAATCACTCTCGTCGGCTCTTGCTCGGATCTGAGAGCTCTACCAGAAATCACTTAATTCTCATCGGCACTTGCCCGGATCTAAGAGCTCTACAAAAAACCCTTAGTGTTGCGCACCCCATCACTTGCGGCTGCAGCAATCTCGGCGAGGCCCATTGGAGGATCTGCGAGAGGGTCGCCATGAGCACGCCTGATATGTTCTCCATCAAGTGGTGTTGCTGCATCGACAGGTGATGGAGCACGTATGGCTTCTCACTCCGGCGCGGGCCTGGCACGTTGCCTGCTGGATCTGCAGTGGACCGACGCCGGCGGGCTCATCTGCTTCGTCCCCCACGGAACCAACTCAAATGTCGTGTCAGCCTCGTCTTCACCATGGGTTTCAACCCGTCCATGGGGAAGACGTGTCGGCGTCAACATTATCAACATCGCCATCTAGTCATGCCAAAAAATCCCGTCATCCTCGGCTACGTCGTCGTGGACCTCGCCATCCAGCCATGCCAAATACCTTGTCATCGTCAGCCCGGTTCTGACTGGATCCATGTGTCAACGCGGATCAATGTGAATTGTCCCTCTTGTAATATGTGTGGCTCACACACATGAACCGAAGTTGTCGCCACCAAGACCCAAAAACTGAAATCCTGCAACGAAACACGATTTTTGGCCCAAAGTCCGACCATCTAATTTCCCAGCAAAATTCCCGCATCTAATCTAGCTGCATAGGAAATTTAGCCTAAGTATTTAGGTACTGTCATGCAATTTAATGAGAAAACAGACCAGTTTTTAAGTCATAAAGTGTGTGTGTGTGGTGTGTGTGTGTGTGTTATATAAGTTATCTTGTAGTCAACAAGTTTAGTTCTTAACTCACACCAATAGAACAGCAAACTTAGTTCCGAAACAGAAACTCTCTTTTGACCCTGGGAGCAAAAAAATAGTTGAGAAGGTGACCCAACAAGGACACCTATACCAAGCTAAACAGATCACCAACCTAACATCAGTTTTCCTTGTACACAAAAGACCAATATTCAACAATTCTAGCCTATATATATAAAGCTCATCCCCAGAGATAGCTCCACACAAAATATAGAAGCAACAGCCAAGGCAGCTTCAAGAGGCAATATCCCAGCTCTCGTACTCCTCACATCCATGGCTTCACGCACTAGGTACCTCCTAGTCCTATTTATGGCTTTGCTAAGCATCGACGCAAGCCTTGCTGCTCGTCGTCTCTTAGACACCCCGGCGGCGCCTGCGGTACCAACACTGCCTACGATTCCAACATTGCCTACAATTCCTACGTTGCCGCCATTGCCAGCCGCCCAATTGCCTCCTCTCCCAACAATTCCTACACTTCCAAAGCCAACTTTGCCTCCGATGCCAACTGCTACATTGCCTAAGCTTGCATTGCCGCCAATGCCCGCAATTCCCACGATCCCTTCGATTCCCACCACACTACCTCCTCTGCCTCCTGTTCAAATACCGACCATCCCCTCCATTCCTACAGGCATTCCAACAACAATTCCTACAATCCCTGGATTTCAGATACCGTCGATTCCTTTCCTTCCCCACCTCCAGCAGCAACTAGTCCGTGAAGATCTTGATGTCTATATTGGTGGAGACATTCATATGATTCACTGAGCTTGTAGCATGTGTTAATCTTGAGTTTGTTATGTTTGTTTGTGAGATTTGAGGCTTATGTGATCTAGATTTATCCATCATGTTGCTTCTTCTTTATTGATTTGTAATATTCACGTATTGGATTTCTTTCTTCTTTGTAATTGTTT